>CM062621.1:16617700-16656301 GCA_025617555.3 Puccinia polysora | reverse complement strand
TAGTTTGAAACAAATCCTTCAACCTGGTGGGACTCATTCGTCAGTAATCACTCGATTTGTCATCAGAATGAAGCTTCATCGTGACCTTTCCATCGCCTTACCGAAAGGGTCTTCAGCGCATATTTCTAATCCATTTCTCAACAATGGGATAAGGATAGATTTTTCATCGAAATAGAGCCCATCCAAATCACTCAAACCGAAGCTGCAAGAGCGATCCCTACTTTGATCGATCGTCAATTCGTCATTCCGCATCACGAAGAAGCTCGCCCCATTTCAAACCCGGATTCGGGTCGTAAAGGCAATCTTGATGACAGTCCATCTCAGAATCGGGTACTTGTGGATCAGCTTAGGTTTTGGGTCAAAGATAAACTTCTACGGACGATTAGGATGGATTGGCGCGAGGTAAGGACTTACTCGCACCTTATCAACTTGTGGACCCGTCTCAATTGACATCAAAACCCATCTCTTTGGATCGGATGATGCTTGAAAAATCGATTTTACCAGCTGGGCACCAACAAAAGCGGAGAAGTTAACTTGAGAGCAATCGACGTTACTCCACAGATGATTCCAAACATGAGATTAAGTGAAGTTTCGGTGGAAATGGACTTCTCATCAGATTGTCTCAAAGCAAAACATCGAGGATCCAAACCTGCCGTGGATTTGCAAATCGATGAGTTTTACTCGGTTCAGATTAAAACCAGAAACCACTCTGGTATGAATGATCTCGCCTTTCTTGATAACTTGCAAGTGAAAGATCAGAATTTGACCAGTGATTTAACTCGGAGCACTTCACTTATCCGTTTACACATTTATCATCTTTTCTTTGTTTTGGCGGGGGGGTTTCGCCAATCCAGGCACGAAGAGAGAAGTGAAAACGTTTATCAAGGTAATTGGTTTGGATGGAATGAGTATTCCAGCGAGCAACAAGCAAAATCAGTTCAACGCGGGTCAACGAGTTTTGAACGCATTGGATTCGGTAAACTACTTGGTAGAAGGCTTGCTTAACACAACTAACGGGGGAGAAGAAGCGTTCGATGAAACTGATGGGCTGCATGGCATGGGATCGATAATGCTGGAAGAAAACGAAAAAGAGGAAGGGATTGAGTTTGGGATTTGCTTCTTGACCCGTGGTACTTTTTTAATCCAAGCTCTTGTGTCGAATGTGCCCCCTCCTCCTCAGCACAATCGACATCCTGAGCTTGAACTACTTGGTTCGTCTGATTTAATCCAATTCACAGTTTTTTAAAGCCTCACCCTCCCGTTTCGTGTTTGAAATCTTGGAAAAACTGTAAACCAACAACCAGTTGTAATGATTTATTGAGACAGATTTCATAAGGAGGCTGATGAATTCAGTTGAAGGTTGCGAGTGCTGTGCTTCCGGCCATTAGAGAGACCTTTTAGGATTGTATGAGTTGATCAATTAAACCTGGAGTAGCGCAGCAGGGCAGGTGTATCTTGTTAATAGCTTGCTCTGCGGTCAAGAGATCATAAGTTGAGGGGAGTCAGTGTCATTTCCCAGGCATAATGAGTGAGTGGCTAAATCTAAAACTAGGCCCGGAATCGATCGCTGAAGTATGTGTTGACCTAACGTTGCTGTGTAAAGACGGGGAGAAGGGTTAATCCGTCGCTAGGCCATCCTAGTCGGCATATGTACTCCCCGGTACACAGTATGTGGGTCCTAACATGCTGGATGCAAGTCCTAAAAGAAAAACCAATCGGTGTGATTTGAGCGTTTTTGATCGTCGCATTACTCCGAGTCATCATCACAAACCAAAGTTTGCTAAATGATTGATCCAAGCTATGATCCTTCCAACCTTGGACTCCCACCAAATCATCATCGTGAGAGGAGAGTCAACGAGATGGGATTCTAGGATGATGATGACGAAGTTGCTCGATCTGTTTTTTCAGCGTTCGAACGTCGAGCAGTGTGTGTCACTCCGAGATCAACCTATAGTTTTGGAATCCTTGCGGAAACCTTTTGGATGGTGTCCTTCGATGGCCATCTCTCCTGCGTCTCCTTGGTCTAGGAGTGTTGCATATACCAGTGTTGTGAATTTAACCAAGGTGGTGAGGGGGAATGCCACTGGACCGAATTTGAGTCCTTCCAGCTAAAATTCTTGGTCCTGCCCTACTATATAGGATTGTATGTATGTACATACATACACCAGTGCAGTGAGGATTCAAAAACTGACGGTTTGATGATGCTGAACAAGGACAGTTTTTAGGAAGGTTGAGCGAGTGGTTGAGGAGCAATGATTAACGATCTCAAGAAGGTTTTCACTGATCACCAACATTAATCTTGAAAAAAAAAAAATACAAAAATACAAAAATACAAAATAAACTTGGCCAATGTTAAACTTGCGACCTCGCAACCCCCGTTGACTACCAAAAACGGGTCGCGTGGCGCGATTTGCGACCCATTTTGAGTTGCGGACGGCCATGTGCAACTCAGGTGGGTTGTGAATGGCTGTTTGCAACCCATTCTGGGTCGCGAACCGCGCCACGCGACCCATTGTGGGTAGTGAATGGCAAAAAAAAAAAATTAATTCGAGTATTTGCTTCATTTTATATATATATATTTTTTTTTTTTATATTTTTATTTTTAATTTGATTTAATTAGTTTATTTATTTTTAATATATTGATTTATTCATTTCATTTTATTTAAATTTATTTATTTATATTTTAAATTTAATTAATTAATTAATTTTTTATTTATTTATTTCATTTTATTTTTTAATATATATATTTTTTTTTTTAATTTCATGTTTGTAATTTAATGGATTAATTTATTTTTTATTTATTTTTTATTTCTTTATTATGGTGTTGCAAACTTGTCTGGGCACATGCCCAAGTCCCACTTGGCACAGTGCCCAGCGGGATTGGGTGAGTGCCCAGCGGGCTTGATTTCCGCATCAGGTTGCGCTGCAGACCTTGGCACACAGCCAAGTTCCGCTTGGCCAAGGCCAAGCTGTTGGCACCCCCCCTCACTTGCTCCATCCCCCTCCCACCCTTGCTCCATCCCCCCTTGCTCCCTCCCTCCCTTGCTCCTCTCACCATCACTTTTGCTTTTGCCTCAACCAACGCAATGATGGTTAGTTTTATTTTATTTTATTTATTTATTTTTTTAGATTGTTTTTTCTATTTTTTTAGATTTTTGACCATTGACATTTTTGAGGGGAAGGGCAAAACTAAAGCCTTCATGAATGGTCCTAGGTGGATGGGGCACCCTTGCAATAGTGGTTGATTGCTTAATGGGGGAGGGTGGTGGATTGATGGCTGAAGTAGGTGATGATATTGGGGAATGTTTGGCTTGTTTTAATAAAATTGTATTTGCATGTTTATCAAAGAAATAAAAAAACATGTTAAAAATTTTGC
The DNA here is from genome assembly GCA_025617555.3 of Puccinia polysora. Classification (NCBI taxonomy): domain Eukaryota; kingdom Fungi; phylum Basidiomycota; class Pucciniomycetes; order Pucciniales; family Pucciniaceae; genus Puccinia; species Puccinia polysora. Next base: position 16,652,925 of record CM062621.1, on the reverse strand, counting down.
CCCCAATCATCAATTTGGCGGGTGTGGCCAAGCCAAACTTTGGCCCAACCCACCCAAACTTGGGTGTGTGCCAAGTTGCGCTTGGCTATGTGCCAAGTGTGCTTTAGGGGGTGCCCAGCGCACTTTAGCAAAAATCAGGCTAACTTGGGCATGTGCCCAGACAAGCTTGAACTACCATAAAATAAAACAAAAAATAAGATAACAAAAAGTAAAAAAAACAAAATTAAGAAAATGCATATATAGCAATTTGCAACTCAGATGGGTTGCAAATTTAACATTGGCCAATAAACTTTCATCCTTGTTAAAAAAAAAATTGAAAACAAAAAAAAACAGGATTGAAAGAAATTTTAAGAACTGCCACAAACATCAAAGAAAGAGAAATTTAATGTATGCCCTAGCCAGTTTTGAATCATTATTTAGGCACTGGGGCTGCTTGCAGCTTTTGATTTTTTTTTTTTTGATATTTTACAGAAAAAAAAAAAAGAAAAAATCATAAAAAAAGACTCAATAAAAATCTCTTTGTATGATAGAGCCCTTTAAGGATTTCTATTGAAACATTAATTATATTTTACTCAAATATTTTTTTTTTTTTTTTTTTTTTTTTTTTTTTTTTTTTAGAAAATGGCAAAAAAAGATTTCAAATGTAGAACACCCTTTTTACCACACCCTTTTACTAGCAGTTAATCTCATGGTGACAAGTATTTTATGGGGTAAAAGCTTTCATTAAAATCAAAACATATTTTTCTTTCAATCTTTCAATGATATTCTAGATAACTTGAAAAAAAGAAGAAAACAAAACTTTGATTCCTGATTTCAAAAAAACAAACTTGTCAAAAAGGATGTAATATTTGAAGCCCTTTGGCAATGGATTTGATTTCAAGAAGCCTATAATACATTGAAAAATTCCCAAAAAGAATATTTTGAAGATTTTGAATTGATTATCAAACTTTCTGAGTCTTTCAAGCACTAGAGAAAAGTTCAATGAGAACAAAAAGGAAAAGATCCAAAAATGCATTGAGACCGTTTGTTTATTTTCTTGATTTGTGGATGGATTTTTGAAGGTCCCAGAAGACTTTGGAAATTCTGAAAGGTTTTTTATAGGGGCTTTGCATACCAATCTACAAGTGTTATAAATTTGAAAAAATGAAACTCATGAAAATGCCTGTGTGTGCAAGAAATTGGGCACATTTATAATTTCTGTGTTTTTAAGCATATGGGCTGTGAAAAAAAAATGGCCAGAATCAAAAAAAAAAAAAAAAAAAAAATGAGTAAGACCAACTTTGATTAAAGTTAGAATAATTCTTCATAGCATTGATTTGTTTTAAAATGTGGGGTATGGATCTGAGGGCATCCAGGCAATGTTATTTTAAATTTTTTAAAGATCATGTTTGGAATTTTTATTATTCAAAGATCAGATTAGTATGTTCCACTGGGATGAAATTTATTCTTTGAGGGAACAAAAACCAAAGAAAGTTGGTAAATAACAACTCAATTTCCTTTTTTTTCAATAAAATTGAGGAAATGTTTTGCAGATTAATACCAATCCAAAGAAAAACAAAAAATCATGCAACACATCTCTGAACCAAACTTCTTCAAAATGGTAAAAAAATATGGCATTAAAAATAAACACAAGAATTCTCAATTATTCCTGTTATGTAGATATTTCCAATTTGATTGATGAATTACATAAATATGGTGCAGCAATATCCTTACACCATCCAGGAATCAATTTTATTTTTGACTCCAAAACCTCAACAAAGTCATATCATGTTTCACCCACCATCCCAGGTGCTACACCTGCTGTCAGGTGCAGCCATTTTTTCCATGGTGACAAGGATTCAAGGGAAGAAAGAGGATACAGTAAAATTTTCAAAAAAAATTGGTTTTCCCTCTTGAAAAAATTTAAGTTGTCTCATAAAATACTCCAGATCCTCTGTCAATACAAAAACAAGCACCATTATGACAAAAGATAAGAAATTCAAAAGTATTATCTTGATGAGAAATCTCCCATTGAAGCCTTGTTACTTGAAATTTGCCATTCTGTTCTTTTCAAAGAATCAATAGTGTGAATTTTCACCTTAGGTTCTTATCTAATTCCCATCTTGATTCAATCAAGCTGCTCAAAAGTGTGAAAATTATGGCCAAAGATCAAATTAGTGGCAAGAGAAGAATTAATTGAAGCCAAAGAAATGATGAAAAACTGTGTCTTATAATGGCTAATGGCTCTGTTGATTGATTGGATGGATTCAAATGGATGAGTGGAAAGCATCAGGGAGGAAAACTCCTTAAGTAAAAAATATTGGCCTCTTGTGGGGCCATGATACAAAAAGACCATGTTACAACAAGAGAGATTGGCAAAACGTCTGCCCCAAAAGGGCTATACAGGCTTTAAAAGCCTTCTTATACAGTTTGGCCCCAAACAGCCCACATGTCATTTGATCCTGGCCATCAAAGATAAAACCTTCAAGTACAACTTGACCCTTCCCTATGACTTGGGGGTATCCACCTGTGGGAGCTGAACCAGCCACTTTGCTGTTTAGTCCCTGACTTGCTGAAATTTTTGTCCAGAAATAACCATCTCTTACAGCTGACAAGAATGGTTGCAGTCAACCAGCACCCTTACAGCACCCTGGGCTATGGCTCAAAACTAGCTGGGCTGGCCCCAGGCTGCCCCTGGGCCATCAAATTCACTCAAAATGCCTCCAAAAAATGCATGGCAGTGTGGTGGTTATTTATAGACACAAATAGAAGTAGGCTCAGCATTTGAAATTACTAGGAGGCTCAGAAGTGGGCAGTTGGGGAATGTGCTGCACAATAGGTTAAAAGAGTAAAAGTCAGGCTAATTTTGTACTCTTCCAGGGGAAAATCTCTGGCTCAGTAGCTATTGGGGTGCAGGTTTTGCAGCACAATAGCAGGGCTAAACAAGGGTTTTTTCCATTTGTGGAGAAAAGGCCATATTTTTTGCCTTTTGCCAATCAATAACTGAATTCTTGCATTTTTCAGAAAAATATTTGTGGTAAATAACTAACCCCCTCTGCCATTATTGATTTTGGAGGAAGAATGCAGTTGCAAGTGGTTGAAGCTATGGAATATTTATCCAAGAGTTGAATATGGGGTATGCAGGGAGATTATGGAGGATACCTAATCATTGGGAAAATTGAAAACTAAAGTCAAAGAGGCAGCATGCAGATTGATTGGGATCTGTAAGGAAGATTGAAAAGGATCTTTGATGATTCCATATGAAGGATCAAAGGGGATCTGATAAGGGAGATCAACAAGGATCTGACTTTAGTGCTTGATTGGGGAAAAGAAACTGGTAGGATAATTGGAGACTAAACTAGTATTAATGAAACTAATTTATGTGGAAAGATCAGCTAGGAGAATCAGGGCTAATAGTGAACCAACTCATTGTGGAGTGTGTTAGGGTGGGGGTGCAGGGAAATTCATTCTTTGTTTTAATGTTTTCTTTTTGGAGTTGTGTCTTGGTTTGTATACAAAAGGGGATTGTTATTTTAGTTGGGAAGGGGATATGGGATATTTATTGAATACTTAAAGCATGGAGTATTTATTTTATCTTATCATAGAATTGGAGGAATAAAATATTTTTTAGAGGGAATATCTTATGATCAGAGTGTCTTTACTTGTGCCACAATAATTTTTTCTTAGGAGTAACTTGGAGTCTTAGAAGAAGAATATCTCAGTGCAGAGCTTGTTGGGGAGTCCAAACTTGTTTATTATTGTTATTTTATTGCACATCAGTCAAAGGACAAGTCTTCAGGACACAGAGGTGGGATTAGTGTGATATTTGGCGTAGAGCAGGTATTTTAAATCAAGGGAATAGACAAGTATTCAGTACTGGAGAAGAGTTGTTGTGGAAATTTAGTTTAGCAAACAGTTTCTTTCCACATATTTGGGGTTCTGGCCAGGAAATTCCTTCATTTTTTTAAATACCAGATCACCTAGGGCATTTTTCAAAGCAATTTTTACTAGTTTTTTTATCCCTTATGACATCAATGATGATCAGCAATTTTGAATAGGGAAAGGGCAGGGATTCTCTCCCTACTCATTGAACAGTACCGGCAAGTGGGATTTATCAACTTCCCCTGCTTCAGACAACAAGTACGGTGGGACCTCCACCAAGGGTGGCCATGGCAGGGCAATCAACATACGGGGTGCCAGAGGAGAATACAAAGGGGAGTGGAGAAAAGATCAAAAAAAGGGAATATCCTGCGGGTAGGTTCTGTCCGGAGGACATACATTGGTTTCTGGAATGGTTTGAGAACATGGACAAGAGCAAAGGCAAAAACAACATGGACAGGGTTTCTACAATTGTAAACTTCATCCCCAATGAGGAAGACCTGTGGGATGTGGAGGATATGGAGTGTTATCAGGAGAAGAATTGGGAGAGGTTTCAGAGGGAAATATTGGAAGAATGGGGAGCAAGGGAGAAGAGGTTCCTGGAAGTGGATTTCAAATATCTGGAATCCAAGGCAGCAAAAGCAGAGGAGTATCCTCAAGGACATTGTTTGGTGTGTACTGTTCCTCATTTGATTGGATACTGAAGTACCTTGCCTGCAAAAAGATTTTGGAGGACCATACAGATTTTGTCAAAAGAAAATTCTTGCAGGGTCTAAGCTTGGAGCTACAAGGGAGTGTCTATAGGAAGCTTTACAAAAGCAGATTAATTTGGAGATTGCAGGACAGATGAGTATCCCTCATTCTGGATATGAAGGAAATTCAAGCAGCAGTTGTGGGAAAATTGGAACTTGAGGAGCTCATGGATGAGGACCCAAAGAGGCAAGAAAAGGAGGAGGTTCAATTAAAGCAAGTGAAAGGGCTGGTAAAACCAAAAGAGACTGAAGAAATGAAAGAGATGTTTAGTGAAATGAACCTCTTTTTGCAAAAGGCTGTGGAGAAACCAGCTGCAACAGCCTTGGAATGGCTGGAGGCAACTGTAATCCAGGCACCTTGGAAAGATGACAAACCTCCTGTTTCTTGGTGCTACTATTTTTGGGAGGAAGGGACTCTGAAGAGGATGTGAAAGTACCTGAGTACCAATGTTAAGAACAAGTTGGTGCAGACCAAGGGAAGGGATTTTTTTTCCAATCTGGAGAACCAATACCAGAACTTCCCAACAAACCCCCCAAAAAAAGACCTAGTTCATGCAGCGGCAGAGAAAAATGAGTTAAAAAACTCAGCCAGGTACACATTTCCCTTGTCTTGGGAACCCCCGCAGGTTGTGGCAGAAGTTGGGGCAGTTAGGTTCAAAGCAAGGAGGATGGAAATTGAGGCTCCGTCCCCTGCAAAGGTCCTGGAGCTGGTGGTGGTGGTTCAAGCGGGAGGATCCCACAGGAGGGCAGGAGAAGTAGAAAGGAGGATTTGTGCAACAGATCACCCAGTTTCCCTAACCTTGAAAGAGCTTGCATCCATTTCAATGGTATTGACCAAGGAGATGGTTGCAGTCTTTAGGAAGTATGTGGGGAATAAGGAGGAAAGCCCAAAGGCCAAAGAGGTGGCACGGGTTGGTTCTTGTAACACAGGGATATAAAATCTGGGAGTGGAAGGAGAAATGATGTTCCCTTTGGGGTATTTCAACATGCGTATTGGAGGCAAGAGGAGTTGTGCCATGGTAAATAATGCTTTGATGGTCAAATCCCTTCAATCTAAATTGGAAAAGGATACAAGCTTGGTTGGGAGAAAGGAAAACATTGGGAGGTTTGAAATGCATGGAGGAAGGAATAGTAGAATAAGAGATGATGGAAGTGGCAAAGGTATTGGCTCCGCTATCATATCTAGGGGTGAGCAGGTTGGAGGTTATTCTTGGTAGGGCTTTCCTTTTTGAATTTTTTGTTTTACTTGGATTTAGGCTGGACATGAGGGAGGAAATCCTGGTTCAAATTTTACAAGACTCCCATATTTCATCCCAATAGTGGAAGTTGGGAAAACCAGATTTCATGCCCGCATATGAATGGCAGGCATGAGGAGCCACCTCTGGAGAATTTTTAAATTTTGGCCAAGGAAACTGTGCAGAAATGTATCTGTCTTTGCACTGAGGGTTGAATCAAAAGGAGCAAGGAGAGGGGGTCAATGCTCAGTTCCAAGCTCTCTGTGACAAGTGGAAGAGAATGGGGATTGGCGCAGCAATGATGGGTGCAGGGGTAAGAATCAAAGTGAGTCCTTCCGCATATGTGCCTCTGGTGGGTTTCAGCACAAGTATCTACCATTGTTCCAAAATTGTGAGAAACCAAGAATTTTTTGCAGGTTGGTGATTAAAATTGGAGGAGACAGGCAAAGGGGCAAAGGGGAAAAGTTGATGAAGGTTTGGTCCTGTGGGGGGAAGGACAATCTGGTGGTCAGAAGGTTGGGGCCCCAGGATTTGAAACCACAAATGAAGCCAATCAGTTAGTTGCAGGACCCGTATAAGTTGCTTTTGAATCTGACGGGAATTGGAGCAAACAGAGCAAGTATAATGGAGGAGCAGATGGAAGAGCTTACCTTTGGGCCAGAAGGGTGGTTGAGTGAGGGGTAGATTGGGTTTTTAAAGGTGGTGATTTTCATGCGGATAAAGGAATTGGTGTTTTTTCTTGAGGAGCGGGGTTTTCTGAAGCACAAGATGGCGGACCCTTATCAAATTTTGATGGTGCCACACAAACCATAGCAGATCAAGCCAATACCTATCCTTGCAGCAATTGGAGATCAGTTCACAGAGTTGGTACAGGAGTAATTGTGGAAAAGAATTTTCAATCCTTTGTATTCTAGTTACTCAAGTCCAATTATTTCAGTGCTCAAGCTGGATGGGAAGAGTTTTCAGATCATCCATGACCTGCAAAAGCTCAACTCAGTCACCATTAGGGATGCAGGGTTGCCTCCAAAGGTGCAATGTTTTGTGGAAAACATGACAGGGAGAGTCTTCTATGTGTTGGTGGACTTGATGGGGGGTTATGATCAGCAGGAGCTTCATTCAGGGTCCCACCCAATGATTGAATTTGAGACATTGTTGGGGTGACTCCAGTTGAGGTGGCTTCTGCAAGGGGAACCAAATTCAGTGTCAGTCTATCAGGTGCAAATGACATGGATTCTGCAGGATGAAGTTCTGGATATGGTTTGGATATTTATTGAATATTTGGGGATCAAGGGGTTTTACAGTGACTATGGCGGGAAACCATTGCAGGTAACCCAAGGATAAGGCAGTTTTTTGGGAATACCCGCAGACTTTGGAGAGGATCCTGTTTTGGGTTGAGGAAGAAAGGCTGAGGTTTTTTTGGTAAAAAATTTGCAGTGTGAATTCTGGCCTTTGATGTCCTTGGGCACAAGGTATCAGCAAAGTGGAGGCGTATAACTAACACTAACATCAACAATGTCCTTGATTGGCCTTGCCCATGGAATTCCACTGACCTGTCTCAGTTTTTAGGTTGGTGCCTATGGGTGCGGATCTTTATTGAGAAATTTGGGGAGATAGCAAGCACACTAAAAAGGGTAATTTGGAAAGGAGCCAAGTGGAATTGTACAGAGGAGTGCAATTGGGTGTTTTGCAAGTGGAAGGAGATTGTTGGGAGGCGGCTATTGGTGAAGGATTTGGAATTGAGAAGGGTGGGATCCAGTTGGAAGTAGATTACATCAAGTTTAGAAAGGGTGGAGTTCTTACTCAGGAGGATTAAGGGAAGGATTGACCCTTACTCTAAAAATTGGTAACCCTTTTGGATGTCAAATCTTGGTATTTGCAGCCAAAGTTAGAGTTGTACAGCAATTACAGAATGTCCTTTGGAGGGTGAAGTTTGAACCCCTGGTAGATGCAGAGGCACTAGCCAGGATGATGAATTCCCCAACCTTGCCTAATAATCCTAAGACTTGGTGGATTTTGTACTTACAGTTGTTCAATTTCAGGGTCAGGAACATTCCGGGGAAGGAATTTTCAATGCTGGATGCCTTGGCATGATTTCTGGAGGTTTGGCAAACAGCAGAGGAAGATTTGGACAGGGATAGTAGGGGCTAAATGGACGCAGTGAAAAAGGGGGGAGCCGGCAAGCTAGCCCTGGAGCAATTTGGTAGGTTTCAGGTTTTGGAAAATGATCTCCAAACACTCAAAGTCCCAGAGGTTTTGCTTTTGGCAGAGATCAGATGGGTTTGGTGGAAGGTGCCACATTTCTTCTGTCAAAACGGTGTGGAGACTCCTTTGGGATTGGGTAAAGTTTAGCAAATAGCTTGCTGGCAGTCACTTGAGGGGGAATTTAGTACTACGACTACTGATAAGATAGACAAATACTAAACGTGGGTTTGAATTTCATGCCCCTCTAAGTACTATAGTAGTCTCACAACAATAAAAGAAAAGAGATTGGTGGCTGATTTTCAGATAGAGTTGCTACTATAGTAGTCTCTATCAGACCTAGGATCAATCTATTCAAGCTTGATAAGGAAGAAATTGTGGAACAGATATTTGACTGAGGCTATAGAAGCTGAGTAAGGGAAGAATATTTTATCTTGTCCTATCCATTTATATCTATCCTTTATTCTTTTTTAATTGTTTACTGATGAATACTCATTTAATGTTACAGGTGATGATTGATAAAGTTGAAATTTTTGAGCCTATAATTGATAATGATGGTGGTTGAAGATGATGAAGATGATGATGGATAATGATGATGGTTGAGGTAGTTGATGGATGATGGTGATGATGAATGATAGTGATGATGGATGGAGGTGATGATGGTTGGATGATGATGATGGATGATGATGATTGTTGAGGTAGGTGATGATGGATGATGATGATGATAGCCAAGGTATGTTTGATGCATGGTGATGTTCAATTTATGGGGAAATGATTGTGATGTTCAAAGTTATGGGTTATTGGGTAAATAATGGTGGTGGTGGATGGTCCAAAGTATGGGATATTGGGTTGGGTCATGGCCAAAAGTATGTGTTGATGATGATTGATGATGATGCTGATGCTGATGGTGGTGTTGTTGGTATGGGATAAGAGATAAGAGATGGTCAAGTTATGGGTTATTGGATAATGGTTTGAGGATGGCCAAGTATGGGTTAAGGGTGCCTAGGAGGCAAGGTGATCCCTGGAGGGGAGGATGGGGGGATCTTCTGGGACCTGGATGGGGGAGAGAGGCCCTCTATTTATAGAAAATCCTGCCCTCAGCGCTGCCCCTAAGGGTCTCCCTGGTGCAGTGAATACAATTCATGAGGCATTTTGGCTGGTCAGAGGAGGAGGCTGTGCAGGATCCACATGCATTTACACCCTTGCATGCATTTCTGTGCTGCATTGATACAGGTTCCCCCTGCATAAATTACTTCTGTATAGTGGTGGTTGGTCATTTGTTTGGTCCTTCATGCAGTGTATTGCATAAATTTCTTCTGTATACAGCTGTTTGTTTGGTTCTGCATGCAGTGACTTGCATATATTGCTCCTGTATACAGCTGTTTGTTTGGTGCTGCATGCAGGATCTTGCCTATATTAATTATGTATACTGCTGCAGGTTTATTTGGTGATGTATGGTTTTACTGTATGTGGTATGTACTTGGAAGCTTCCAGGGAATGTCCATGAACATTCACTGGTCTGTGACACCTGTTAGGGGTATGGTTAGGCCAGGGTTGATTTGAGCTGTATCTTCTAAACCATGAGAGATAGAGGGGTACTTTGGCTGAGTGACTAGGGGTTATTTTTAGTGTAGAATACATTTTGAAGTCTTTTTGATGATTGGAGCTGTACTAATACTAGAAAAGTGAGTCTGATGGACATATGCTAGGTTTTGCAGCACCAAAACGGGAAGCTATGGAAGTGGTCACTACCTATACCCCTGGTTGTAGTTAAAAGGTGGGAAGATCAGGTGGGCTTTTTGAGGAGTCTTCAAAATGACTTGGGGAAACAGGGAGAGATGGAAGCACATAGGAGAGTTAAGACCAAGTTCTTGTGGCCAGGTCTGGGGCAATCAGTGAAGTATTGGTTTCAAAATTGTGAAGTGTGCCATCAGAGGAATACCAGGCTACTGTGGGAGTTAGGGATTCCAGCTGGGGAGGACACACTTTTTGGATGTGGTCCATATCAAGGCAGGGAAATATCCATACTTGCTAGTGGCTTGGGATGACTTGTTAGGATGGGTGGAGGCGCATCCCTTGGTCAAGCTTTTGGCAGAGAAGGTTGGGCGGTTTTTGGAGGAGGATTGGTTTGCTTGCAACTAATCATAGGTGACAGGGGAGCAGACTTGTGGGGTGATTTGAGGAGGTTGGTCAATTCTTGCAGAGCCAAGTTTGGATGGTTAACAGAGTATTATCCAGAGGGAGCTGGGGTGGTCAAAAGGGGAAACCAACCAATAAAAGACGCATTGGTCAGGATGTGTGGAAGCAGTGGAAAGAAGTGGAAAGAAACCTTACCAATAGTTCTGTTTTCAGATTGGATCTTGGTAAAATGGGGGACGGGGTACTCACCATGCAAGCTTCTGTAAAGACAGCAGCAGTACTTCTGGTTGATATCAAAGCACTCACCTACCTGGTGATTGACTTGTGGAAGGCAAAGACAACAGAGGATTTGTTTGTGACCCAGACAGAGAAAATTTTGCAGTGTATAGAATCCTGTGGGATTATATAAATAATATAGCAGATAGCTTGCTGGCAGTCCCTAAAGTGTAATTTAGTATTACTTCTACTCCTTTAGAATATTAGTAAGAATAAGGTGGTTTTGAATTGCCTGCCCTTCTAGTAATATAGTAAGTCTTCACAATAATTTATTTAAATTAATGGATGGTTTATTTGAGAATTAAAATAGGTCTCAGATCAGACCTGGATAACTTATTAACTGTTATTGGTAGGATTTGACAAAAATTGGACAAGATGTATTGGATTATTGGTTAGTTATTGATCAGATATATTTGATCTTAACCAATATCCAAATATTAAAGGGTTCAAGGTTTTATCAAAGGGATGGTTCATGAGAGGATCCAAGGATGTGTTGACCCACTGGGGGATGGGTAGAGGAAAGGTTGGTTGTTTCTTTTTTTTGTGATCTATTTCCTTCAAAGGGTTACTTATTGATTGATAGGTGGTTTTTCTTGAATTTGGTGCTGAATAATTAGGTCACAGAAGAACCCTTATTCAAGCAACTGATGGACTGCTTTACTTGGTTAAAGATGGGTTATAAGTTGATCTCTTATTTCCTGTTTCTTTATAATTGGTTCACTGATGATAATCATCTGGGTAGGTACCACAGATGACTGCTGATGGGATGATCACCCAGAGGGCCTGATGATGGGGTGAGTGATGAGTGGTGATCCTCCAACTTGGATAGGGCAGAGAGGCCCTCCTTAAATAGAAAAATCAGGGCCCTGGGGTTGCTCAAGGCTTCCCCTGAGGGTCTTCCCTGTTCTGGTGAGGCACAGTGCAAAAAAAATACATGAGACATTTCTTCTGGTTGAAAAAAGCTTTTACAGTTACATGAGACATTTCTTCTTGTTGGGAAAAACTTGTACAGGGGTTTCATGCATGCACAGCCCTGCATAAAATGCTGTGAATTTCAGATAAAATATATCCCTGTGCAGTAATGTTGGTTGGTTTGGTTCTACTTGATTATTTCTACATGTGTTGCTGTGCAACACTGGTGGTTTGTTTGGTGCTACTTGATTCTACCTTCATGTATTTCTGTGCCTTTCTGGCAGTTTTTTTGGTGCTTCATGGTCTTTACTGCATGCATATATTTCTGGGTAGGCCTAGGGTGAACTTGTACTTGTGGGGTTTTTGGTATCACATGCTTTTGACTACATAAATTGCTATCTGGTGCTGGGGTTGTTTGATACTAAATGGTTTTGTCTGCCTGCATATATTTCTGGGTAGCCCTGTGGTACTTTGTACTGGTGAGTTGTTTGGTATCACATGCTTCTGAGTACATTAAATTTTTGTGTGGTGCTGGGGTTGTTTGGTGCTGGTAGTTTGCTGGGTCCTTTTTGAGACTGGTTTGACTTTCTCCTGACTATAATTTTCCTGTATAATTCTGCACAGCCTTCTGTATGTTTATTTGCTTGCTTGTTTGGTTCTGGTTGAGACGGGTTTCACTTCCTTCTGCCTATACTGTTTTTGTATACTTCTGCAAAGCCTCTTGTATTTATATTTTAATGCATTCATAGGTGAGGTGACAGGAGCTGAACTAGTCACACTTCCTCATGTATCTGTATTTCTGTATTCTGGCTGAGGTGAAAGGGTTGGCGTCTGGTCCTGGTGTTGAGGGTAAGCTGTTACTGGTATGTAATTGAGGGTTTGAAAGGTATGTCTGTATGACTTCCACAGAGTTGTGACACCTGGTTGGGCATGATTTTTCCATAGTTGAAAGCTTCTTGGGCTGTATCTTCTAATCCATGAGAGATAAGGGGGTAATTTTCCTGAGTGACTATAGGTTATTTTTGGTTTAGAATCAATTTCTGAGGTTTATTGGAGGGTTTGAGCTGTTTTTATACTACAATAGTGAGTCTGATGGCTATAGAAAAGGTTTGGTATACCACAGCGGCAGAAGGATATGGTGGGAAAGGTGACAAAGTGGTTGCAGGAGAGGTGTGAAAAGTCTTTCAGGTAATGAGACAAGCAGTGCACCAATTGCTTGTGGGAACCATTACAAAAGAGTGATCTTGTCTTGCTATATAATTGGAGTCTGGAGATGCAGTGGGGTAAGCTTTTTGCAGACCAGCGGAATGACCCATATCAAGTGGTGACTCAGTTCCCAGGCAGAAGCTACCAGCTGGAGGATTTGGCACTCTTCTCAAGCAGAATGCGGCAGTGGCTCAAGTGAAGAAGTTCCATGCGCGGGGAAGTAAGGATTTTGATGAAACCACAAATTGCAGTGACAAAAATGAGGAAATGGGTGACGCTGGGGAGGATTCCTTGGAGGATTGAATGTTGGGGTCAATGCTAAAGTTGTGGGGGGAGAAAGGAGGTGGGGAAGCTCAGATCAATAAGAGTAGTGTGGAAGGTCCAGCTCATCAGAGGCCTTTATCTGGGGTGGTCCAGGTCCCTTAGGTGATATGTTATTGCAGAGATTTCTTTATTTCTGTCTGGTTTTTTGGCGTCTGTTTTAGGTGGCAGTTTTTCTTTAAGAATCATGGGGTTTCTGTCTCAGGCTTTGTTTCTCAGGTTTGTTTCTCAATTATCTCGGATGTGGAGGAGTTCTGATTTGGGGATTTTTTCAGAGTTTTATTTCTTTCATAGGATGGTGTGGGGAATCAAGATTTTTTCTTCTGGGGAGGGCCAGACACCAAATTTATTGAGGTTTATGTAAGGAGCATGGATAAGGATACAAGATTTTTAGGTATATTTTTGTTATCTTTATGGAGTTTTTAATATTTCTACGCAATCTAAAAGGAGAAAAAGATGGTGGAGCAGAGCTCACCACGGGCACAATAATGCTCACAGAGAAGCTGGAAATTCTCTGAAACTGGGATTCCAACCAAACATTGGAGGATTTCCAGTATTTTGTTTTCTGATTTGCAGAGGTAACAATCAATATTGTATTCCTCAATCCACAAACCAACTTCTTTGTCATTGCTAAGGATTTCCTGATGCTATTGCAAAACCAGGCCAAATTGGGTCAACCTAGAAAGACAGAAATGTGTGGATTGGAGGGATGGTCAAGTCAACGGCGTTCAGACTGGAAACAAGTGGTGCAGAGATCTTCAAAGTGGAGTTGGCAGCAACAGTTACTCTGCAGTTGGCGCAGGGGCTGTCAGGAGTTTTTGGTTTATTTTGGGGTTAACTTGGAGTTTGGAAAGAAAAAATGATGGAGTAATGCTAGAAAGTGAGAGCTGATGACAATGGAAAAACAAGGGGACTCACCCTCTGTGGGCGGAGAAGGGACCTGAGGAGTATTGGTTGGTGTGGTAGTGGGCGCCAGTTGAGTTGGTGATGGAGTTGCAAGGCAGAAGAGGGGTATGTTTGGAGAATTTGGGAAAGTTATTGGAGGTGTGGCATTGGAAAAACACTGGAGTTGGATTGGGTTTGCAAGGGAATTGGCCAAGTCTGATGGTCAAGTTGTGTTTTTAGACCTGGGTGTGGGTAGAATCACCCCATTCAGCAGCGCTAACAAAGTCTGCACAAAAAGGAGGGGGTAAGAGGCAACCTGTGAACTCTGCAACTGGCAATCATGAGGCGGCTTGGTTGGGGTCTGAAGTCCAATCTTCAGTCTTGCTTGGTTCATCACTTTCCACCACAACATGACAATGGCACCAGAGGATGATCCAGGAAAAGGCAGAGGGCAAGGCTGCAACTTTAGCAGTGGGGGCAACAAGGGAGCAACTTCCATGTCCTAAGCAGCAGGCATTACAGGAAAGATGGCCTGCAGTTTTGGTACACAACATCTGCATTTTTATACAATATTTGCAGGAGGTCATGGTGGATCATGGAGCAGCTTTTAATTTAAGGTTATGGAAGTAGGTTGGAGGGGTGAAGGGGCTTTCTATGTAGCTCTGGAAGTATATGGGAATCCTGGGGACAGAATTCAAGTTGTGGGGGGATGTGGTGGATATTTATAGACACAAAAACAAGTAGTCTCAGAAGTTGAAATTGCTAGGAGGCTCATCAGTTGGCGGTTTCAGAATTTGCCCAAAAATTGGTTCAAAGAGTAAAATTCAGGCTAATTTCCTACTCTTCCAGAGGTAGATCTCTGGCTCAGCAGCTGTGTAGGTGCAGTTTCTGCAGCAAAATAGCAGGGCTGAACCAGGGTTTTTGACTTTTGTAGAGACATGACTATAGTTTTTTCCTTTTGCGGATCAATAGCTGAAGTCTTGATTTTTGCAGAAAAATATTTGTGGTCAATAACTAACACCTTCAGCAATTATGGATTTTGCAGTAAGAATGTGGTTGCAGGTGATTGGAACTATTGAGTACTTATCCAAGAGTTGACTATGGGGTATGTATGGAGATTGCAGAGAATACATAATAATTGAAACAAGTTAAAAATAGAGTCAAAGAGGTGGCATGCAGATTGATGGGTATCTGTAAGGAAGATTGACAAGGATCTTCTATGATGCCATATGCAGGATCAAAGGGGATCTGCTAAGGGAGGTTGACAAGAATATGAATTTAGCGCTGCATTGGGGAATATGCAGAAAGATCAGCTTGGAGGGTCAGGGCTCATAGTAAACTGGTTCATTGTGGAGCATGCTAGGGAGGCAGTGTGGTGGTCTTCATTCTTTGTTTTCTTCTTTTTTTTGGAGTTGTATCTTGGTTTGTATAGATAAGGGGATTTTTATTTTTGTGGTGAAGGGGGCATGGGATATTTATTTAATGCTTAAAGTACAGAGGATTTATTTTGTCTTATCATAGCATTGGAGGAATCCAGGAGGGTTTAAAGTGCATTTCTTGTTAGAAGAGTGTATTCAAGTGTTCAAAAAGAATTGTTTCTTAGGAGTAAATTGGAGTATTAGCGGAAACATAGTTCATTTTGGAGCTTGTTGGGGAGTCCCTGTTTGTTTATTATTTTTATTTCATTGTGCATTAGTCAGAGGAAGAGTCTGTAGGAGGCAGAGGCCTGATTAGTGTGATATTTGGCGCAGAGCATTTATTGTAGCTCAAGGGAACAGAAAAGTATCAGTAACAGAGCGGAGTTGTTGCAGACATTTAGTGTAGCACACCATTTCTTTCCACATCATAAACCCATCCCTCTTTTAGCTGGGTTTCCCAGGGGGGAGGGGGTGTAGATATCCCCCTACAGGGCCCTAGAGTTCATGGCCTTCAGGGAATTGAATTGGTAATGGTTGGGTGATTGTCAGATTCACCACAGACTTCTAATCCTCCCCCTTGGTAATAGAGGGGGGGTTAGACTCTGTTGGTGGGATGATGGTCAGTTCCCCCCCAACACCAGTTTCTTTGATGCAAACAGCCTGGTTGGTTGTTTTTTCTTACTTTTTCATCTTACCAGAGGTAATTGGAGGAAAGAAAGATTTCTCCCTCCCTGAAGCCACAAATAGACTGGTTTCAGTGGCTTCCCTTCAGCTGAAAAAACTGGCTGAGGTGGAGGGACTCTATTTGTAGTCCCCCTTCCACCTACAACAGCCTCATGCGGGCCATTGGGCCAGAAGCACAAAACAGCTGCTCCAAGTGGGCCCAAAAGGGCCATCCTAGCCCAAATATGAGTTTCGACTACTTTGGAAGGCCATCCTGGCTGTCAAGGTGCTTTGAAAATACAGAGGAGGCCCAATAATGGTGCAGGTAGCCCATCCACCCTAATGGGCCTGTGAAGGCCTGTGTACCAAATGGCCTATTTTTTGTGTTTTTGGGGCAGTTTCCCCAAACCCATGTAATCCACACAGGCACACATGGTTTGCATGATGTTCCAATTAGCTTTAGATGCCTTTATTTTAATCCCATTTGTATTAAATCTATATGTGGCACATAATAAGTGTCCACATATTTCAACAAACCCCCTTAATAAAAAAGGGGTGAAATACATATATTTGAAACAAATACTTGATGATTATTTATTTGGAATTCCTTAGTAATGATATCCACAGTAATTGCTCCAGGGGGCATGTACCTTCAAACTATCTCTTTTCAGTTAACTGCATCACATATATAGTTTTAGTGAAAAACAAGATGTTTTTTTCTTCAATGAAACCCTTATTTATTGTCCAAATAAACCGCAAGCTATTTATCATAATAAAAAAATGCAAAGCTTGTGGCTTATTTGTATTCTATTAAGCCTCTTGCAACCACTTTGCCTCCTGAAAGGCAGATAAGTACACTCTGTACTCTGTTTCAGTTTATGGAAGACTTATTGACAACAAATTCCTGGAAATCCATGACACTAGATTATTACCTAAAAATAATACAAAAACACTTGTTGATTCTCTAGTTTTACCATCAGCTCAAAGTTCAACTGAATAACCAACCAAGTCAAATTTTTTGGACTTTAAAACTTTAGTCCCATACTATTTCTTCCTTCATGATACCTCATAACTCTTAAAAACTACACAATGCCTCATGCATTATTTCTGTAAGTATTGTGCTAAAACCTCATTTTGAAACACAATATCTTGTCTTGTTAACATTCCAAAATCATGCAGAGACAAAATAGCTGACCTATAATTATTCCATGAATGAACAAAACAAACATGCTCATCTATTGCAGACATCTGCAAATGGACGTTTGAATGCATTGGAGTCCCAAACTCCTTTGCATCTTCTAAGTTATATTTCTTGAGAAATGCTTCCACATAATGGCTCTGATCAAAATTTATTCCATGATTATACTTAGTAACCTTCATACCCAGTAACTTTTTTTTAAGACAAAGATATTTTATTTTGAAACATTTCTGGAGTTTTACATGAAACTATATTTAAAACTCCCAATGATAATAATTTAATCTACCCAAGAAAAAAGAATAGCATCCTTTCTAAAAAATACAAATGTATCAGCCTCACTGATTTTGAAACCAATCTCCACTAGCTTATGGTTCATGGGGTTATAAAATGACCAAGCTGACTGCTTTAATACATCAAGGGATTCCTGCAGATTGAGGACATATTCCCCTTTATTTGAAGATAACAAAATTCCAATGCATATTTTCTTCATGTTCTCTGGTTTTTTCTTCAATCAAAACATTTCTAAAACCATGAGGAATTGAAATATAAAAAGTTTCCTCCTTTCCAAGTTTTTCATTCAAGTATGCTGTTACAAAATCAGCTTTTCTGATATCTTCAACCAAATTAACTGCAAGATGAATGATATACCTGAAGGTGGAAGAAATTCCAGTTCAAGAGTAATTTTCTTGGTAGTATATACCCTCTCTCTGTTTGAAGCCTTGTGAAACAAATCTTGCCTTGAATCTCTTGAAAACCTCATTATTATCAAAAGTCTTATTCAAAACTAAACTAGGCCCAGAAATATTATTTGATTTTGGAATTGAATCCCACTTAAAAACTTGAAAAACTATTATATTCTACAAGGAATCAAACAATTTGTAGATATATATCTTCCAGTTGGCTTCCTCTTCAGAATTCATAGCATTGATGAATATTTGTGTTAAAACTTTTACCCATCTCTGGACTCACCTTGAGAAGCTCATTAATAATAAAATGTTCCCTAAATATTTCTTCCTAATATTCTGCAGAAGCATGATTGGAATTCCATTCCCAATACTAATCCATAGGTATCTCAAATCTACTACCCCTCCTAGTATTGGGTTTAGGATCTTCAGTTTCTGGTGTGAACTTTTAGGGTTGGTCACCAAGACCAAGCTGATATTGATTTCATTCAGAACAAGTAAGTTAGAGAGAGAAGTTCACAACAACAAGAACAGAAATGGAAATATGAAGTAACCAATGGGTGAGGATACTGGCTAGATCAGGAGTCTGGTGGATGATTTATTGATGAGAAGAAAGGTAAGCAGACTCCTGGATAATCGCAGAAGTATAAGAGATAAGCAACTGGGCAAGTTTGAATCTCATGCGGTGATTTACTTAAAGCAAGAGATCAATGAGCCAAGCCAGTTGCAATACTTCAAGGTAAGTTGTCCTTGCGCCTAGAACAAGCTGTGTGAAGAAATCATGAGTTCTCTTGATTGATGAGTTGGATACTTCAGAGTATCTCACTGGTGTCAAGCTGGCTGCAAGAGACGGTTGAAGTGATTGATTGATCAAATCTTGAATTGGTCTTGTTATTGTGAATGGTTGTCTTGATGGTAGAGTACTGGTCCTCAAGATAAATGGCGGTTGCAAGCTCATGGTGTCTTTTGGGTGGTAATTGATTGAGCCGCACAGTCGCGGGCTTAACACACCCCCTCAACTCATCAATCAATGAAACCAAGAGCTAAAAGAATTTACAAGTTGGGAGATCAAGACTTTGTTTTCTGCTTTGGTTAGAGCGTTGGCGGTCATAGAGAGCAATTGAACAAGTTGGAGATCAATCAAGCCATTGTTAAAATCATCTCTGAGGCTTTTTGTTTTGAGATCAATGTGCTTGACCTTTTAGTTTGAGCCAAAACGTTTGATTTTGTTGTCCAGAACCTTATTGTCTGTTAGATGTAAAGGACAGCGCAATTCTTCTTAATAGATGTCATCAACTAGCCTTTTAAACCAACAAGCCTCAAGATGACAACTTGATAGCAATACACATTCCGATTTGGTGGACAAGCGAGATACACATTGTTTTCTTCTGCTTGTCCAATAGAGTGGACTACCTTTGAAGAAAAAAATGAATCCGCTCTGGGAGATCCTAGATGTTGGGTTGTCCCCCCAGGTGGCATTGCTGAAGCACACTAGATGGTTTGAGATTGACTTGGGTCCCAGAGTGAGTCAAATATTTTGGTGTTCCCCAGGTACTTCCACACATGTAGGATCTTGTTCCAATGAAAGAGACCAGGTTTCTTGCAGAATTTGGCCAAGTTGGATACCGCAAAACTTATGTTGGATCTGGCCAATCCTGCTATGAAGTTCAAGCGTCCAATAGGCAACCTGTATTTTGTATTGAGTTTGAGAAATTTCTTGTGGTCTTCATTGTCCGCCGGTTTGAGATGTGAGCCAGGCATAAGAGGGCTCAAAGCGCCTTGGAAGTCTGTCAGACTCAACTTCCTGAGACCCTTTTCAATGTGTAGGGGCAGAGACAGATGAATGAGTCCTCTCTCCCTCTCCAATTTCATCCCTAAAAGTGTATTTGGTTTGTGCGCAGAGGAGTTGTTGAATTTGGATAGGAAGGCTGTCTTGAACTTGTCCACGTTGCCTGTAACCAGTAAGTCATCCATGTGAAAGAAAATGACTGTACTTTTATCCTTGCCAATGTAAAGACATGGGTTGCATTCTGATTTGTCAAAAACTTGGGACTTAATCCACTCACTCAGCATCCAACACCAATTTCTAGGGGATTGTTTGAGTCCGTAAAGGGATTTCTTGAGGCAAAGGTACTTGGATTTCCGGTTACAGCCGTAGGGCATCTTAATGAAGACTTTTTCTTTGAGTTCGGAGTGTAGAAAGGCTCCCTTCACGTCTAGTTGAAGAATGTCCAAATTCTTGTTGGCAGCATAGGTGAGAACTGCTTGCAGCAACGCTACTTTGCCGATGGGAGTGTATGTTTCAAGGTAGTCTAACCCATAGCGTTGGCCAAAGCCTTGTATGCACAGTCTAGTTTTGTATATTGGCAGTTTGCCAAGGGTGTTTGTGTTGATCTTGAAAACGGCTACGGTGTTCAGAGGGTTAGTGACTTGGCTGTCATCCGCATCTTCCCACATGTTTTGATCTTTGATGGTGTTGAATTCCTTTGTGATGGACGTTTTCCATTTGGGGTACTTCATAGCCTCCTCCAGCAACTTTGGCAGTTTTTCTGAAAGAAAACCCTATTGTTCTGGCTTCAAGATTTTTGCGCAAGCTTGCAGTGTTGGCCTGAGGGAGTTCTCAACTAAGACTTTTTTATTGGATGAGCACTTGGATTTGACTTTGGACTCTTTGACAGACTCAGCTTTCACTTTGAGAGCGGGCGGAACTTCTTTGGTAGGAGTTTGCGCTGGAATGTTACTTCTAGAATTGACTGTCTCAGCGTTGCACTCAATTGAGTCAATCTTGATTGGTGTTTGGTGATTAAAGATCACGTGTTTTGAATTGACCACCTTCCCAAGAGATTTGATCATTTTATAGGATAGAAGGTGTGGGTTGAATCCAATCAGGATTCCTGGAGCGCCTCTATTTTTGAGTTTGGATTTGACCTCAGTCTGATTTAATTTGTGGGTGAGTGGTGTGCCTATTGGCTTGAGGTAGTCTTTCTGCAACAATTTGTTGTGCATTTTCAACCATGGTGAATATTCTCCCTTGGATTTGGGAATTTGATTTAGCATAAGGTAGCAGCCTTTCACCACTTTGTGCCAATACAATTTTGGGAGATTTGAGTCAGTAATGGTGGCTCTTGCAGATTCTATCACCATACAATTTGCGCCTTCCACCTGCCTGTTGTGTTGTGAATGATAGGGCTTGGTCACTATTTGGTTGATATGGTGCAATTTTCAGAAGTCTTGCAGTTTTGTATTTACAAATTTGCCTCCTGCGTCTGAGCATATTTCTTTGGGGTATTGGTTTGTTTTCCTATGTTGGTTCTTGACAATGAGTATAATCGTGTCTGCCGCATCACTCTTAGATTTGAGTGGAAAACATGGTAGGTACCCTGAGAAAGAGTTGACAAGGTTGAGAATGTACTTATAGTCACCTTTAGAAGTAGGCATTATTGGGCCCATCAGATCCAGGTGAATTCTCTCAAAGAAATGTGATGCGACTTTTTGTTGGTGCGGAAAAGGTTTTTTTGTGATTTTGGCTCTGTCGCAGCACAAGCATTCAAATTCTTCTTTGGTCAAGAGTGGTAGTGGGTGATTGAGAAATTTTTCCATTCTCGCAATGCTAGCGTGGCCCAATTATTGATGGATTTCTTGCAATGAAGCCAGTGAGTAGTGACAGCTCAAAGTGTTTGTTTTCATGTCAATAATAAACAGATTGTTGTTTATCATGCCAGATAGAAGAATTTTACCTTTCAATCTCAGCCTGAAGGTGCTCGGTGTAATGCTGGAGTTGACAGATAATGAAGCTCCTTTAGTCATCAGTGCTCCTAGGGAGATCAAATTCACTGTTGATTCAGGTACCCAGATGGCATCCAATAAAGACATGAATGCGTCTTTGGTTACTATAGCTGCTTCACCAGTGCCTTCAATGACTATGGCAGCGTCTTTCTTGCCGGTTTGAATTCTCCCATGTCCATCGCTGGATTTGAGGTGATTGAAGAGTTTTATGTCTTTGATCATGTGTACCAAACAGCCAAAGTCAAGAATGAAGCGTTCAGAGATTGTTTTGTTGTGCAAACCAACTGGACAGAAAAAAGAGTAGAAATGGTCTTTGTCCACCGTAGTTTTAGGCTTTGACTTCTTTTCTCGGTTGTGAAGATTGGACAGTTTGAGTTTGGGGAATTCATACCAAGACAAGTTGGCAGGATGAGACATCACCGCGGGATTTTGCTTGCCGTTTTTGCACCAAGGTCCCCTGTACAGGGCAACATTGACAGGTTCCACATGATCATCTTGCGCTATAACCTTGTTTTTGTGTTGGATGAGGTGATTAAAAACAACTTCTATCTTCATCTCTGTCGTGGCATGCATGATTTGTGCTTTCATATTCTGCATCAAGGAGGGAAACTTGAACAATACAAGATATGCGATTATATTGGAAGGTAATTTGATTCCTACTTCTGTCAGTTTTTTAAGGTAAACCTTGATTGAGGTGACAAAGGCTTTAATGTTGGTGTCCATTGACAGGTGAAGAAAGGCATTGAATAATCTTGCTCTGTTTGCTGACTGAGACAATGCAAAGTGATTCTGAGTGGATAACCAGATGAGTTTGGCGTCCTCTTCATTCACATCATCTATAATGTTATCATACTTGTTTGAGTCGAGTTTGGCAATGATTTGGGCTACAAATTCCTGATTTGTGTCCTCTTCAAGCTTCTTTTCCTCGTTGGTATTGTTCATTATACCAAAAATACCACACAATTGAAAGAGTTTCTCAAATTTTTTCAGCCACATACTGTAGTTATTCAAAGTCAATAAAGGAGTTGATTCAATTAGGGATTTGATTGCAAGTGACTTGTAATTGGTCAAATTGCCCCCTGTTCCTGGTGTTGAAGAAGATCCCTGTTGGTCCATAGTGAGCCAGTCTGGCTTTTAACCGTGTGAACTTTTAGGGTTGGTCACCAAGACCAAGCTGATATTGATTTCATTCAGAAAAAGTAAGTTAGAAAGAGAAGTTCACAACAACAAGAACAGAAATGGAAATATGAAGTAACCCACTGGGAGGATACTGGCTAGATCAGGAGTCTGGTGGATTATTTATTGATGAGAAGAAAGGTAAGCAGACTCCTGGATAATCGCAGAAGTATAAGAGATAAGCAACTGGGCAAGTTTGAATCTGATGAGGCAATTTACTTAAAGCCATAGATCAATGAGCCAAGCCAGTTGCAATACTTCAAGGTAAGTTGTCCTTGCGCCTAGAACAAGCTGTGTGAAGAAATCATGAGTTCTCTTGATTGATGAGTTGGATACTTCAGAGGATCTTACTGGTGTCAAGCTGGCAGCTAGAGACGGTTGAATTGATTGATTGATCAAATCTTGAATTGGTCTTGTTATTGTGAATGGTCATCTTGATGGTAGAGTATTTGTCCTCAAGAGAAATGGCGGTTGCAAGCTCATGGTGTTGTTTGTGGTGGTAATTGATTGAGCCGCACAGTCGCGCGCTGTAAGACTCCAGACGGTGCTAGGCCGTGGCAGTTCTGTGGAGGGGAAAGGTTCTGTTTAGGCTGCCCTCCTGAGTGTTACAAAAATATTTAAATGTAACCAAGATCAAAGTCCAGAACCTGGTAAACGGGGAACCAAATGTAAGAGGATAAAGATTATAGTAGTTGGTAGCTGGGAGACAACACTATCTGAGGCAAGATGATGTCAGGGAAAACTTGAATAGAAGGAGTCAAGAATTGTTCAGAGTTCAACAAGACAAGGCAATTGTTAGTGAAAACGCCCAAAAGCTAATAGCTCTGGTCGTCAGCAGGAGCTTAGGAAAGATCAACTCAATCCCAAACAACCTGCCCAACTCTCTGCAATCAAGCGCTTGAAGGGTACCAGATAACTGTGGGTGGCCGCACAAGACAAAGATAATTGTTTGAAGAAGCTCTAGAAGCAAAACAATAACTGATTCAAACAAGAATAACCCAACACTTCTCAAGGTACTCAAGAGTAGCGTGGTGGAATTCAACTTCAAAGAGATGAAGGGAGGTTTAACACTCCAGGTTTTAAGCTTAATAAGACCTCTTCAGTCAAACGTGACTGGTTCCAGAAAGATAATCAAAGGATGATCAGGACCAGTATGGTTGGATAAAGGGATCAGGAGTGGTGTAACACACTCAAGAATTCAATTATTCAAATTCTTCTTCAACCAGCAAAGCTATTGGTTGGTGATAAGGATCAAGGATCAAGGGTTTTGAGTATGGAGGCTCAAGGATCAAGGGGAAATCATAGATATCTGATTTGATGATAGGATTTGCTGATGTGTTGATGTCCTCCAAAAGGCAGGGGAGAGACACTCCTTATGTGGGCAGGAGGCCCTGTTAGACTATGTACAACAGATTCTACAAATAGAGCTGAAAAAGAAAGAAAATCAGGTCATCTCTTGCGTCCGTCTGCGGATGGGCGCGCGGGACAATACCTGAATCACCCACCCCTCACCCAAAGGCAGAAGGGGTGGGAAAAGAAAAAACGGATCAGACCGCCCGTGGGTGTCCGCAGGCGGTAGAAAACACTCTCCACCCCCACCCAGAGATGGAAGGGGGGTGGGAGAGTCCCAGGAAGGGTGACGGATGAAGTTTGTGAGAGCGCAGATGGGCCAATAGGAGATTGGCTTGAGGCAATTGAGTAAATCCTGACGGGCTTGATATTGGCAACTGATAGATTGAGTGTGGCGGGAGATTGATGGATCCAAGGATTGGACAAGCGCTTGGAGGTGCGGTTGGGATGGTTTTGGTAAGGCATGGATGATCGACGCGCAACAATGACAATGATGGATAAGCGACGCGCAAAAACAACGATGGTGGATGAGCAACGCGCGACAATGACAATGATGGATGAGCGACGCGCAACAATGATGATGATTGATGCGCAACAATGACAATGATCAACACGTGACAATGACAATGATCGAAGCACAACAATGACAATGACAGATGAGGATGAGCAAGGATGACGATGATGATGATGGACGCGCGAGGATGAGGATGACAATGATTGACGCGCAAGGATGAGGATGAGGATGAGCAAAGCGCAAGGATGAGTGACGCGCGAGGATAAGGATGAGGATGAGGACGCGCAACGATAGGAAAACTTTTTTTTTTCCCTTTCTTTTTAGTTATTGAATTCTTTTTCCACGGTGTCCCAAATGGTTCACCACAGCGCTTAACGTCTGGTTCATCATAATCCCCTGAAGCTGGCACTGGGCCTTCCTGTGACACATCTGCCACTCTGGAATCATCATACTATACTGCTATTGCCAGTGAAGTAGGTGCCAAAACTATTTACTCCTGTAATACCTTAACAGCATTATCATCACTCCTCTTGAGTGGAAACTTTCCTTCCTCACATTATACATTCCTAATAAAATAAAATTTCTAGATTCAAGAAAATATATTTTATATTAAATAATTACTAAATCATAACCAACAGTAAACCCTGTTCTTGCTCTAGAATCTGTTTTGCCAACCACCTAATTATGGTGGCCACTATAGTACACCAAAAAACCAATTTTTATAATTTCTGAAGATTTGGGCTCTTTGTTCTGATAGGGATAATGGGTACTGTTCCCATTAAAACTAACAATATTAGGGCTTACCAAAGTTAACCAAACCCACCATTTTTTAATGGCGGGTTTCAACCCAAATCCGCCATTTCAAACGTGCCATTAAAAATCAAAAAAACCCACTCATTTCACATCAGACTTGTCAAATTTAACATGAAATAAGTGGGTTTTTTCAAATAAAGGGTTTAAAGGCTTCTGCCACCTTTCCACGTCATCCACCCCTGGCTTCCCACCTCCTTCTACCTCCAACCTCCTTGCAAATTCTTTTACCACTAGCCTCATAATAAAAAGATTCACCACTGCCATCACTTCATCACTCTAATCATCACTCTCATCAATTTATCAACCCCATCACTTGATCACTCACCACTTTATTGCTCTCATTTCTTAATTGCTCTCATTGCTTCATTTCTCTCATTGCTTCATTGCTCTTATTGCTTTATTGCTCTAATCACTCTACCTCCAACCTCATACAAAGAATCCAATCATCATTTTATTGCTCTTGTAACTTTATTGCTCTCATCACTTCATATCTCTCATCAATTTATGTTGCTTGTCACTGTATCACTCTCATCAAATTATTGCTGTTACTCTTTCCAAATGGCCCCTCAGCAAACCTCCCCCTGCAAGTGCACACAAAAGTCCAACACACCAAAGAAAACATTGCCAAGGAACTCCACAACAAACAATCTTCCCCCATCAGCTTCCAAGGGCTCAAGCAATCCTCCCCCATAAGCTTCCAAGGGCTCAAGTCAGCTCAAGAGAGCTGATCACATCATCCTGGTAAACTAGCTCAAAATTCCCTCCAACTATTATGCCTGCTTTGGATCCAACAATGAAACACGTGTTGGCCCACCTCCATCCTCTAAGGTCAATGGTTATCTCCTCATGGCAAATGAACTCAAGAAAAAAACAAAAGGTAGGCCGGATCTGTCATCCAAACAGATGAGGGAGCAATTCAAGAATTATTGAGCCAAGTAAAAAAAGGCCCACTCCATGTCAATCTCCACTGGCTTTGGTATAACCAACTCTGACAAAGCCAAGGGAATCAACTTGGTGGTTGATAAGTTGGACTCCGTTTGTCCTTTTTATATTCAGATGGATGAAATCTTTGGAAAGAAGGCCAAAATCACCCCTTTAGCTGCTTTTGATGCCCAAAAATCCAATTCAGTCCACGCTAAGGACTTGGCTGGGGATTCTCAGCCTAGCAATGGTGATCCTGAAGAAACCTTTGCCTTGGAGTGGCCCCCATCTGATGCCAAGGAGGATATTTAAACGCAATCAGCTCCAATCACGTCTACTTCCGCATTGATTGATGTGTCAAACCATACCTTTGAATCCTCCCCTCCTTCTTTGGATTTCACTCTTCCTGGGTTAGCAGATCTCATGAACCTTGCTGATGCGGAACAAGATACTCCTCAGTCTCCATTACCCTCAAAATCCATTAAAGTCAGGAACCAAGCTCTTTTCTCTTTTGTCTTTTCAATCCTGACTGATTTAGATTGTAAAAAAATAGGCTCATCCATTCCAGAATGGCCAAAAACTCAAGCCAATGGGGCCTCCCACATTGCCCTCAAACAATAGTGACAACTTTCAGAATCAAACCCCCTCTGCCAAGGGTAAGAAAAAGGCCTCCAATTCCATCAATATCAATCCCAAAATTCATCAAAAGAGGAGAAACAATTCTGGTTTTTCAGGCTTTGAAGAAATCATGGAGAAGCAAGATTCATGTAAGTCCATTGGTTGAATATCCTTGCTTTCAAAACCATGCTCATTGCTTTTCCCCTGAAAAAAACAGTCAAATCATAAATTGAATCCAAAAAACTTGACTTTGAAAAGCAAAAGTGGGATTTTCAACTGGCGATGGATGTTCAAAAGCAGAAAGCCAAGAGTTTGGCTCATTAACAAAGATGGGATGCTGAGTGGAAGTTGAAACAGGCTGAGCTAGAATTTCAAAAAGAGGAAAATTAGAAGGATCAACAGCAAGCACAACTGGAAAAGGAGAAGGAAAAACTTGCAACCAAAAAAAAAGGATAAGGTATCAGTAGCCTTGGCTTGCATTGGTAGAAGTAGAACAGTAGATGAAATACAGCAGATAACTCAAATGCTGGGCTTGTAAATATATTTGCATGGGTGAAAGAAAAACAAACAAATTATTTTTGATTACAACATTTGAGATTATTCTTAACCCCACCAACATAATTTTTTTTATTTATATTTTTTTTCTAGAGTAAATTTGGCCATTATTCAAGTCCCTACAAGTGTTTCTAGTTGTTTTATTAATTTGAAGTGACATGGCCATTCTGGTAAGGGTTGCTGTGTCCACAGCAGGAAAGGTACAGTGCTTGTACTTATAAGCTGCCAAAACCATTCTGACTATACCTTTTTGCTTGAAATCAATTCCAAAGCCAAGGTCAGGAAAAACAAATAGGCCATCCAATAATTGATATTCATCCGTATTTTCAATAAGTAAACCATTTGATTTCATGGTTGGAACCACATGTAAAAAAGAAGTAGCCAGAGATTTTGCCTTTGTCAATATGAGGAGAGTTGTAAAAAGAATTTGAGGTGAAAGTGATGTGTGGGGAGCAATCAAAAGGTGTAGGCTTGGAACCAAATTCCAACAAAGAGAAAGAGGGGATGTTGTTGTCCTTCATGGTATCACTGTTTGCTTCAAAGGAAAGTTTGGCCAACTTGCATAAAATTTTTCCTAGAATTTGGGATAATTTTTTGGCCTTAAGGTTGAGGAAAGCATACTCTTGAGGAGAAGATCTAATGGATGATTTCTTCAAATAACGTCCAAATAACTCTGAAGGGTGCATCAATTTTTGCCATCCAACTGCCCACATTTTTCCACCCCAAGATCTTGAAGGACCAACTGGGTTGACAAATTTTTTTGACTGGTGAAGGAAATTTCTCACAAATTTGATGTCCTTCTTGTCTTTGTCAGAAAGTTTCTCCAATGGGAAAAATTTGATTATTGCAACCAGGGCTTGATGATTGGATCAATCAAGGACAATAATTTTCCATGGTGGAAGAAATGGAACTGTTTGATTGTTTTTTTTGCTTGCTCATACTCTTCCTGGGTTGGTTTTTGACTATTCTTTTTCTTTTTGGCAACAATTGAAGGGCAAAGATCCAGAGGATGCGGTTTCCAACCAGAATATACCACCTTTTCATTAATACCTTCCTCAGTAACTTACAAAGACATTTTGGAATCTCTCATTTGATTCCTCTTTTGGCAAGCAGCCCTACTCTTCCCACCTCTCTGTATGTTTTTCAAGCCATCTCCTTCCATATTTTTCCGTCCCAATCCTATACTTAGATTGGGGTGAGGAACAAGGCCAATCCAAATTTTTGTGTAAAATTTTGAGGGGGTGGGAGAAGAATAGGATGTTCCCCAAACCAGTCAAATGTTTTCAAAAAAAAATGTCAGTCCAATAGACATTGTTGGTGAAACATGATTGAATAAGAAAAAAGAAACCAAACCTGGACTTGAACCCAGGGACACCAGAAGCTGAATCCCCCCAAAAGAAAGGGGTTGAGTGACCCATGCGAAACACCAACAAGCAAAGTTATCAAAAAAATTGGAAAAAAAGATACCTTCCATGGCAAAAAACACCTGAAATAATCAAAAAAGACCCTGGTGGCTTCCGGTGCAGTCCAGAGACACCTAAAAATGAAAAAAAATAATAATAATAATAAAAAGGGGAGGTCAGCACCAAAGAAAACTCCAAAAAATGGTGGAGGAGTCATTTGCAATCAATTGTGAAACAATTGAGTGATTGATTGCAAAACAATCAAACAATTGATCACAATTTGATTGAGCAATTGGAAGCAAATTGATAAATCAAATTGCAATTGATCAATCAATCAAAACAATCAAAAACAATCAATCAATTCCTAATTGATTGGTGGGGGTTGGTAGAGCAAGGCAGGATGAGGAGGAGGAAGGGGGGAGAAAGAGAAGGGAGGGGCTTACCAGATGAGGAGGGGGATGCAATTGAGATGAGGTGGAGCTGAGAGAGAAGACCTGGGGGGAGATCAAAGGAGAGGTAAGCAAGGGTGGTTTAGTGAGTGGAAAGAAAGAGGGAAGGGGACTCACTGAGTTTTTTGGTTAGTTGGATGGTGGATGTTTTGGGGAGCTTGGTGAGGCAGGCTTCTTGGTGAGGTTGATGAGGCTGGTGAGATTGGTTAGGTTGCTGAGGTGAAGGAGGTGGTTTGATGAAAAGGAGGAAGGAAGGTTACCGGTGTGTGAGTGGGGTGAGGTGGAAGTGTTGGAGCCGTGAGGTGGAGGGGAGAGGTGGCTGGGCTGGCAAGTGGTTGGGTATGAGGTGGAGGTGTTTTTTGATTTTTTTTAAGTCCACTAAGAAAAAAAAACCCCCAACTCAGCCTGGAAACCTGGGTGAACAACCAAAAAAAAAACTTACTGTAAATTTATTTTTCATCTATTTAAAAATCAAACATTACTCATCAAAGCAAGCAAGGGTGAGAGGAAGAATCTGCTATCTCATAGAAGAAGATGAGGGACAAGATGAAACAGGGATGACTTGAGGTGGGTCAGGAATATCATCTTCAAATATTTTGTTCCATTCATCTTTGATGTCGGCCAAAAGATTGTGAAGGATTAAATAAGTGATAATCCAGTTGATGAGGATCTTCATTTCTTTGGGGTTTTGAATCTGGTTTTTCATTTCCCTTAAGCTGTCCCATCTTCCTTTCAGGACTCCTATGGCATGCTCAATCCATACCCATGATTGGGCAAGATGATAGTTGAAATCTGTTTTTCCTTGATCATTAGATGAAACCTTCCGGTATGCTGGAACAAAATATTTGCAACTAGCATAAGCTGAATTGGCCAGAAGGTATTGATTTTGGTCAAAGTAGTTCTCTGGTTGTTGGGAAATCCAAATCCAATTGAACACATATGAATCATGACAAGAACCTGGAAGGCCAGAATGGAGAGATATGAAATTCTTGTTGTTATCACAAACAAGTAGTAGGGCCACGGAGTATCTAAACAAAAAGATGAAACATATTTGGTCAGTGGTGTGATCAAAGGTGTTATCAAAGTCATTGGAAAAGAAATGAATAAGTTTCCTTTTTTTGAAATCAAGATAGTGGTTGCCATTTAGCTTGGGTTTTTGACTCAAGGGGATGGTGGTTCCATCAACAAACCCAATGCAACCAGAAAAGACTTTGGTCTCCATTACTTGAGATATCTCATTGCATTCTTCTTTGGTTGGCCAAGAAAGTACTGAGCAATGGAAAGATAAGATAGCAATCATGACTCTTTTGGTGTATAAGTCAATGCTTCCATAACTGAATGAGAATAGATTTTCCAATTGATGGATTGCTGCTCCATTTCCATTTGATCCCAATCTACAAATAGAAACAGAAATTTGGATGGCTGGATTGCATTGAGGATTGTAAGAATTGTTCTGGAAGATGTGGTGGTCTTCAATCATCTCCAAAATTTTCATGAATGAAGGCAACAAAGTTTGGAATAGTTGCTGGAAGCTTAAGTTGGGGATGAGATGAAGCTTTTGCCTTTCATACATAGGGTTGTGGAGGATGTGTATTCTTGGAACCATGTATTGCTTTTCCAACAGAGAATTCAAATCCAACCAAGTTGATTCCAAATTGGAGTCTGAATCAGAGTCTAAATGGGAGTCAAACAGTAGCAAAAGTTCAGTCAGCTTTTTTGGGTTTTCAATTTGCTGGAGGTAAGTTTGATTGGACATGTTGAGAAAGATGGTGATGTGATGTGGGGTGATGAGATGATGATGGGATTTGATTTGTGTGAAGATGGAGATGTGAAAATCAATACAGATGTGAAGAAATGGAGATGAGATGTGTGTGATGCAATGGAGATGCAACCGGTATGGATTTGCTGATGTGAATGGGTGTTTTAGATGTGATGGATGGCGGATGGATGATGATGCATAAATTGCGGGTTTAATGGCAGGTTTGATGTTTCAAATCTGCCATTTTCATGAAACCCGCCATTTGGAAATAAAAAAGTTAGGGGGTATGTGTATTTCACAAACCTGCCATTAAAAATGGATGGTTTGGCCAAAAAAAAATGGTGGGTTTCTAATGGTGGGTTTCTAATGGTGGGTTTGCTAACTTTGATATGCCCTATTATGCAACAGAAACACTTTGCATAAAAAAATAAGCACATAAGAATCTTTTTGGAGCAGATTGAGCCATAATATTTCTGAATTTAGCCAAAAAAAGTCCTTTAAATTCTCTCAACAATTCCATTATCTTGTGGAGTACTGGCAGTTGTAACTATATGAGATATACCATAATAAATTTATAAATTTGAAATTTCTTAATCAGAAAATTCACCCCCTACATCATTTATTACCCATTCAATCTCTTTCATAAAAAGATTCCTTTCCAGACCTTGAATATTAAAAAAATCTCCTCTGTGGTTTGATAATTTGATATGATTGGTTTCACCCATAAATAATTATTTTCTGTATCAACTAAATTAATGAAGCTCTTTGCCCCTCTGAAGGAAATTGGGATCAATGAACCTTCAAAAAAATGTAAAATTCCTCCCTAGGAATGGTAGTTTGCTCTCTACTCTTTGAAAAAAAATATTCTTAGCCCCTAAGGTACAACTTTGACAGTTGCAGTCATTTACCTCATTACCAGTTCTACAGTGAGAAATAATTCTCAGAGCTGAAATCTTAAATAAATCTGAACAAAGAAATTTATTCCAAACTTGTTACCTTTTTTCCATAACACACCTAAAGACATGAGATTATAGGAAACATCTGGCACATAGAACACTTCTTCAAAAGTTCATATCAAACCATCCTTGTTTTCAAGAAAAAATTTTCCAATAACTTTTATTTGTTTTTTTGCTTCCTTTCAGAAAAATATTTGAAATCCATGAAAATATCTAAGATCATGAAATATATTTGAATAAAAAAATTTATCTGTGCAGCCAGAATCAATTAAAACCACACCTTCCTCCTTCAATCCACCTAAAGATAAAGGAAAATACTCAGTAAAAATTAAAATTTGAGTTTTAAATTCTGGATTACTCACCTAGTAATCAATAAATTCCATCTCCAGATCTTCATCTAACCTTTCTCTCTTGTATGAGGCTTCTACCTCCATTAAGATTTTTTCAAACACAGTTGAGCTTTTCCTAAAATTACCTTCAGTTGAACCAATATCCACCAGAGTCAAGCTCTCCATTTCTAGATTGACCTCCTTTTCATTGTCCCCTAAATTCCTATTCTTAGCCTGATTACAGTCCCTTGCAACATACAAATTATTCTGGAACTTTACAATAAGAGCTTGGATAAATCATTCAAAAAATTTGCCCAATTATTTCCCTCAATCTTGAACTAAAGTTCATCCTTTCCAGTTATACTAAGCACATATTTATCCCCAAGAAGATGATAAAATTGATAAATAAACATCACTAACAATTAATACTCTTTTGGAACTTTCAAAAGAATTAATAGCAACAAAGAACTAGGATCCATGTTAAGTCCATTTGACTTAAAATTTTAAATAATTGATACTGGTTCCCAAAAAAACTGCTTGAATTCCAAAACCTTTAGCTTGAATAGATCATTCACAACTACTCTCTTCTGGAATATAAAATCCCCTGCATATTTTGCTTTTGGAATACTCTGTAGGAAACTAAAAATTCAGTTCTCCTCTTCCTTCAAAGTATCAGCAACGCAAGTCAGATTATTCTCATTCAGGTGCCTCAAAATTAGATGGTAAGACTTTCTCTCTCTCTCAGGACTGATATGAGTGCCATAATCCTTAATAAATTCACCACAAAAAACTCTTTTTAAGCTTACTATCAATAAGAGTTTCCCAAGAATTTTAACTCTGACTTCTCAGAATAAATCTTTCAGATCTCAAATCATGGATAATGGAAATATTATGATGAAAATTGAGGTCCTGAAAAGAAGTCAGAATTGATGCATACACACAGGCATCCAAAGATTTTATTCAATATAACCTGGTATTGATAATTTTTTTGAAATTATGGCCAAAGATTAACTTGGTGGCAAGGGAAGCAGTGATTGAATTAAAAAAAATGTTGGAAACTTGTGTCTTATGATGGCTAATTTCTCTGTTAATTGATTGTATGAATTCAAGTTTATGATTGGAAAACATGAGAAGTAAGGAAAATTAATTAATTGAAAAAGATTGGAATCTTGTGGGGCCATGATACAACAAGAGAAATGGAAAACATTCTGCTAAAAAAGGGCTCTACATGCTCTACAAGCATTATTATTTAGTTTGGCCACAAGCAGCCCACGTGGCATTTTATCCTTGCCTTCCTATTTGGGCGATTCTGGTCCAACTGGTTGTATCCACCTGCAAGGGGCTGAACCAGCCCTTTTTATGTTCAGTCCCTGCCTGGCTGCAATTTACGGCCAGGAATAAAAATCTTTTACAGCTGATCAGGCTGGTTTTAGTCAGCCAGCCCCCTTAAAGCAGCCTGGATGCCATGTGCACCCTGGTCTATGGATCAAAATTGGCTGGGCTGGGCCCACCAATTTAATCACAATACCACCACAACATGACTGGCAGTTCCCCCTCCCGCTTTCAGCATGGTTTCCTGGCGTAGGGGGGGGGGGGGGGCAAAGAAATCCCCCTCCAGGGCATTTCATCAGATCCTCCACTTTGGTAATGGGGGGGGGGGGGGGAGTGGAGATGGCCCCTGTTGGTGAAAGGCTGGTCAGGTCCCCCCCCACCAATGGTAGCTTTGATTTGACTGGCCTGGTTGGTTTTGTTTTCTGCCCTCATCCCCTTCATTGTGGCAGCTGCACCATGGGCACAACAACTGGATGGGATGGAAGAAATCCCATTTGGAGTCCCCCTGCCCCCTACAATGAACCTACCAGGGCTTTCTATCCCCAAAATTGAAAAAAAATGGCCTCAGGGGGACAACAGAACCAATTGGCTTTCCCAGAAAGAATGTGAGTTGAACCCACTTTGAATGGTCAACCCGGCTGGAAAGGTATGTACAAAATAAAGAGGAGGCCCAAAACTAACCCTTCAAGCCCATGTAGCCAGGCTAGCCTATCAATACCAGAAGTCCTGTGAGGGCCCATGTACCAGATAGCCTATTTTAAATGTCTTGGGGTCAGTTTACCCAAAAAATTGACATCCACACAAGCACCCATGGTCTTCATGATGGAAAAATGGGCCATAGAGGCCTGTATTTGAATTCCTTTTGGATTACACCCACAAGTTGTTAAAATATGTATGCACTTACGCGTGTGCTACGTATAAGTGTAATCCAAATGGGATGCACATATGGGCCTCTCCAGCCCATTGGACACTCACACAGACCACACAGGCCTGTGTGGATGTCACGGATTTGGGGATAATGGCCTCAAAACGCGTGAAACAGTCCTTTTGGTACACGGGCCCTAACGGGCCCGGTGGGGTATATGGGCATATACAGCCGCATGGGTTTTTATGGGCATAATTGGGCCCAAGGTTTATTTTGGACATACTTGGCCAGACGGGCTGGCCCGCCAAAGTATGGTTTAATTAGTTTTCGGGTTTGGGGCGGCCCATTGGGGCCGCCGCCCGTGTTGCAGCCTGGTTGGGGCCGCCACCCGTGTCGCAGCCTGGTTGGGGCTGCCGCCCATGTTGCAGCCCGCTTGGGGCTGCTGTTTTTGCCTTTGGCCCATTTATGGGGCCCAACGGCCTGTCAGGGCGGTTGTCGCAGCTGTTGAGCCAATTGCGGCTGCTGCTGTAAGACTCCAAACGGTGCTAGGCCGTGGCAGTTCTGTGGAGGGGGAAAGGTGCTGTTTAGGCTTCCCTCCTGAGTGTTACAAAAATATTTAAATGTAACCAAGATCAAGGTCCAAAACCTGGTAAA
>CM062621.1:16578016-16617600 GCA_025617555.3 Puccinia polysora | reverse complement strand
TAGAGTGGACTACCTTTGAAGAAAAAAATGAATCCGCTCTGGGAGATCCTAGATGTTGGGTTGTCCCCCCAGGTGGCATTGCTGAAGCACACTAGATGGTTTGAGATTGACTTGGGTCCCAGAGTGAGTCAAATATTTTGGTGTTCCCCAGGTACTTCCACACATGTAGGATCTTGTTCCAATGAAAGAGACCAGGTTTCTTGCAGAATTTGGCCAAGTTGGATACCGCAAAACTTATGTTGGATCTGGCCAATCCTGCTATGAAGTTCAAGCGTCCAATAGGCAACCTGTATTTTGTATTGAGTTTGAGAAATTTCTTGTGGTCTTCATTGTCCGCCGGTTTGAGATGTGAGCCAGGCATAAGAGGGCTCAAAGCGCCTTGGAAGTCTGTCAGACTCAACTTCCTGAGACCCTTTTCAATGTGTAGGGGCAGAGACAGATGAATGAGTCCTCTCTCCCTCTCCAATTTCATCCCTAAAAGTGTATTTGGTTTGTGCGCAGAGGAGTTGTTGAATTTGGATAGGAAGGCTGTCTTGAACTTGTCCACGTTGCCTGTAACCAGTAAGTCATCCATGTGAAAGAAAATGACTGTACTTTTATCCTTGCCAATGTAAAGACATGGGTTGCATTCTGATTTGTCAAAAACTTGGGACTTAATCCACTCACTCAGCATCCAACACCAATTTCTAGGGGATTGTTTGAGTCCGTAAAGGGATTTCTTGAGGCAAAGGTACTTGGATTTCCGGTTACAGCCGTAGGGCATCTTAATGAAGACTTTTTCTTTGAGTTCGGAGTGTAGAAAGGCTCCCTTCACGTCTAGTTGAAGAATGTCCAAATTCTTGTTGGCAGCATAGGTGAGAACTGCTTGCAGCAACGCTACTTTGCCGATGGGAGTGTATGTTTCAAGGTAGTCTAACCCATAGCGTTGGCCAAAGCCTTGTATGCACAGTCTAGTTTTGTATATTGGCAGTTTGCCAAGGGTGTTTTGTGTTGATCTTGAAAACGGCTACGGTGTTCAGAGGGTTAGTGACTTGGCTGTCATCCGCATCTTCCCACATGTTTTGATCTTTGATGGTGTTGAATTCCTTTGTGATGGACGTTTTCCATTTGGGGTACTTCATAGCCTCCTCCAGCAACTTTGGCAGTTTTTCTGAAAGAAAACCCTATTGTTCTGGCTTCAAGATTTTTGCGCAAGCTTGCAGTGTTGGCCTGAGGGAGTTCTCAACTAAGACTTTTTTATTGGATGAGCACTTGGATTTGACTTTGGACTCTTTGACAGACTCAGCTTTCACTTTGAGAGCGGGCGGAACTTCTTTGGTAGGAGTTTGCGCTGGAATGTTACTTCTAGAATTGACTGTCTCAGCGTTGCACTCAATTGAGTCAATCTTGATTGGTGTTTGGTGATTAAAGATCACGTGTTTTGAATTGACCACCTTCCCAAGAGATTTGATCATTTTATAGGATAGAAGGTGTGGGTTGAATCCAATCAGGATTCCTGGAGCGCCTCTATTTTTGAGTTTGGATTTGACCTCAGTCTGATTTAATTTGTGGGTGAGTGGTGTGCCTATTGGCTTGAGGTAGTCTTTCTGCAACAATTTGTTGTGCATTTTCAACCATGGTGAATATTCTCCCTTGGATTTGGGAATTTGATTTAGCATAAGGTAGCAGCCTTTCACCACTTTGTGCCAATACAATTTTGGGAGATTTGAGTCAGTAATGGTGGCTCTTGCAGATTCTATCACCATACAATTTGCGCCTTCCACCTGCCTGTTGTGTTGTGAATGATAGGGCTTGGTCACTATTTGGTTGATATGGTGCAATTTTCAGAAGTCTTGCAGTTTTGTATTTACAAATTTGCCTCCTGCGTCTGAGCATATTTCTTTGGGGTATTGGTTTGTTTTCCTATGTTGGTTCTTGACAATGAGTATAATCGTGTCTGCCGCATCACTCTTAGATTTGAGTGGAAAACATGGTAGGTACCCTGAGAAAGAGTTGACAAGGTTGAGAATGTACTTATAGTCACCTTTAGAAGTAGGCATTATTGGGCCCATCAGATCCAGGTGAATTCTCTCAAAGAAATGTGATGCGACTTTTTGTTGGTGCGGAAAAGGTTTTTTTGTGATTTTGGCTCTGTCGCAGCACAAGCATTCAAATTCTTCTTTGGTCAAGAGTGGTAGTGGGTGATTGAGAAATTTTTCCATTCTCGCAATGCTAGCGTGGCCCAATTATTGATGGATTTCTTGCAATGAAGCCAGTGAGTAGTGACAGCTCAAAGTGTTTGTTTTCATGTCAATAATAAACAGATTGTTGTTTATCATGCCAGATAGAAGAATTTTACCTTTCAATCTCAGCCTGAAGGTGCTCGGTGTAATGCTGGAGTTGACAGATAATGAAGCTCCTTTAGTCATCAGTGCTCCTAGGGAGATCAAATTCACTGTTGATTCAGGTACCCAGATGGCATCCAATAAAGACATGAATGCGTCTTTGGTTACTATAGCTGCTTCACCAGTGCCTTCAATGACTATGGCAGCGTCTTTCTTGCCGGTTTGAATTCTCCCATGTCCATCGCTGGATTTGAGGTGATTGAAGAGTTTTATGTCTTTGATCATGTGTACCAAACAGCCAAAGTCAAGAATGAAGCGTTCAGAGATTGTTTTGTTGTGCAAACCAACTGGACAGAAAAAAGAGTAGAAATGGTCTTTGTCCACCGTAGTTTTAGGCTTTGACTTCTTTTCTCGGTTGTGAAGATTGGACAGTTTGAGTTTGGGGAATTCATACCAAGACAAGTTGGCAGGATGAGACATCACCGCGGGATTTTGCTTGCCGTTTTTGCACCAAGGTCCCCTGTACAGGGCAACATTGACAGGTTCCACATGATCATCTTGCGCTATAACCTTGTTTTTGTGTTGGATGAGGTGATTAAAAACAACTTCTATCTTCATCTCTGTCGTGGCATGCATGATTTGTGCTTTCATATTCTGCATCAAGGAGGGAAACTTGAACAATACAAGATATGCGATTATATTGGAAGGTAATTTGATTCCTACTTCTGTCAGTTTTTTAAGGTAAACCTTGATTGAGGTGACAAAGGCTTTAATGTTGGTGTCCATTGACAGGTGAAGAAAGGCATTGAATAATCTTGCTCTGTTTGCTGACTGAGACAATGCAAAGTGATTCTGAGTGGATAACCAGATGAGTTTGGCGTCCTCTTCATTCACATCATCTATAATGTTATCATACTTGTTTGAGTCGAGTTTGGCAATGATTTGGGCTACAAATTCCTGATTTGTGTCCTCTTCAAGCTTCTTTTCCTCGTTGGTATTGTTCATTATACCAAAAATACCACACAATTGAAAGAGTTTCTCAAATTTTTTCAGCCACATACTGTAGTTATTCAAAGTCAATAAAGGAGTTGATTCAATTAGGGATTTGATTGCAAGTGACTTGTAATTGGTCAAATTGCCCCCTGTTCCTGGTGTTGAAGAAGATCCCTGTTGGTCCATAGTGAGCCAGTCTGGCTTTTAACCGTGTGAACTTTTAGGGTTGGTCACCAAGACCAAGCTGATATTGATTTCATTCAGAAAAAGTAAGTTAGAAAGAGAAGTTCACAACAACAAGAACAGAAATGGAAATATGAAGTAACCCACTGGGAGGATACTGGCTAGATCAGGAGTCTGGTGGATTATTTATTGATGAGAAGAAAGGTAAGCAGACTCCTGGATAATCGCAGAAGTATAAGAGATAAGCAACTGGGCAAGTTTGAATCTGATGAGGCAATTTACTTAAAGCCATAGATCAATGAGCCAAGCCAGTTGCAATACTTCAAGGTAAGTTGTCCTTGCGCCTAGAACAAGCTGTGTGAAGAAATCATGAGTTCTCTTGATTGATGAGTTGGATACTTCAGAGGATCTTACTGGTGTCAAGCTGGCAGCTAGAGACGGTTGAATTGATTGATTGATCAAATCTTGAATTGGTCTTGTTATTGTGAATGGTCATCTTGATGGTAGAGTATTTGTCCTCAAGAGAAATGGCGGTTGCAAGCTCATGGTGTTGTTTGTGGTGGTAATTGATTGAGCCGCACAGTCGCGCGCTGTAAGACTCCAGACGGTGCTAGGCCGTGGCAGTTCTGTGGAGGGGAAAGGTTCTGTTTAGGCTGCCCTCCTGAGTGTTACAAAAATATTTAAATGTAACCAAGATCAAAGTCCAGAACCTGGTAAACGGGGAACCAAATGTAAGAGGATAAAGATTATAGTAGTTGGTAGCTGGGAGACAACACTATCTGAGGCAAGATGATGTCAGGGAAAACTTGAATAGAAGGAGTCAAGAATTGTTCAGAGTTCAACAAGACAAGGCAATTGTTAGTGAAAACGCCCAAAAGCTAATAGCTCTGGTCGTCAGCAGGAGCTTAGGAAAGATCAACTCAATCCCAAACAACCTGCCCAACTCTCTGCAATCAAGCGCTTGAAGGGTACCAGATAACTGTGGGTGGCCGCACAAGACAAAGATAATTGTTTGAAGAAGCTCTAGAAGCAAAACAATAACTGATTCAAACAAGAATAACCCAACACTTCTCAAGGTACTCAAGAGTAGCGTGGTGGAATTCAACTTCAAAGAGATGAAGGGAGGTTTAACACTCCAGGTTTTAAGCTTAATAAGACCTCTTCAGTCAAACGTGACTGGTTCCAGAAAGATAATCAAAGGATGATCAGGACCAGTATGGTTGGATAAAGGGATCAGGAGTGGTGTAACACACTCAAGAATTCAATTATTCAAATTCTTCTTCAACCAGCAAAGCTATTGGTTGGTGATAAGGATCAAGGATCAAGGGTTTTGAGTATGGAGGCTCAAGGATCAAGGGGAAATCATAGATATCTGATTTGATGATAGGATTTGCTGATGTGTTGATGTCCTCCAAAAGGCAGGGGAGAGACACTCCTTATGTGGGCAGGAGGCCCTGTTAGACTATGTACAACAGATTCTACAAATAGAGCTGAAAAAGAAAGAAAATCAGGTCATCTCTTGCGTCCGTCTGCGGATGGGCGCGCGGGACAATACCTGAATCACCCACCCCTCACCCAAAGGCAGAAGGGGTGGGAAAAGAAAAAACGGATCAGACCGCCCGTGGGTGTCCGCAGGCGGTAGAAAACACTCTCCACCCCCACCCAGAGATGGAAGGGGGGTGGGAGAGTCCCAGGAAGGGTGACGGATGAAGTTTGTGAGAGCGCAGATGGGCCAATAGGAGATTGGCTTGAGGCAATTGAGTAAATCCTGACGGGCTTGATATTGGCAACTGATAGATTGAGTGTGGCGGGAGATTGATGGATCCAAGGATTGGACAAGCGCTTGGAGGTGCGGTTGGGATGGTTTTGGTAAGGCATGGATGATCGACGCGCAACAATGACAATGATGGATAAGCGACGCGCAAAAACAACGATGGTGGATGAGCAACGCGCGACAATGACAATGATGGATGAGCGACGCGCAACAATGATGATGATTGATGCGCAACAATGACAATGATCAACACGTGACAATGACAATGATCGAAGCACAACAATGACAATGACAGATGAGGATGAGCAAGGATGACGATGATGATGATGGACGCGCGAGGATGAGGATGACAATGATTGACGCGCAAGGATGAGGATGAGGATGAGCAAAGCGCAAGGATGAGTGACGCGCGAGGATAAGGATGAGGATGAGGACGCGCAACGATAGGAAAACTTTTTTTTTTCCCTTTCTTTTTAGTTATTGAATTCTTTTTCCACGGTGTCCCAAATGGTTCACCACAGCGCTTAACGTCTGGTTCATCATAATCCCCTGAAGCTGGCACTGGGCCTTCCTGTGACACATCTGCCACTCTGGAATCATCATACTATACTGCTATTGCCAGTGAAGTAGGTGCCAAAACTATTTACTCCTGTAATACCTTAACAGCATTATCATCACTCCTCTTGAGTGGAAACTTTCCTTCCTCACATTATACATTCCTAATAAAATAAAATTTCTAGATTCAAGAAAATATATTTTATATTAAATAATTACTAAATCATAACCAACAGTAAACCCTGTTCTTGCTCTAGAATCTGTTTTGCCAACCACCTAATTATGGTGGCCACTATAGTACACCAAAAAACCAATTTTTATAATTTCTGAAGATTTGGGCTCTTTGTTCTGATAGGGATAATGGGTACTGTTCCCATTAAAACTAACAATATTAGGGCTTACCAAAGTTAACCAAACCCACCATTTTTTAATGGCGGGTTTCAACCCAAATCCGCCATTTCAAACGTGCCATTAAAAATCAAAAAAACCCACTCATTTCACATCAGACTTGTCAAATTTAACATGAAATAAGTGGGTTTTTTCAAATAAAGGGTTTAAAGGCTTCTGCCACCTTTCCACGTCATCCACCCCTGGCTTCCCACCTCCTTCTACCTCCAACCTCCTTGCAAATTCTTTTACCACTAGCCTCATAATAAAAAGATTCACCACTGCCATCACTTCATCACTCTAATCATCACTCTCATCAATTTATCAACCCCATCACTTGATCACTCACCACTTTATTGCTCTCATTTCTTAATTGCTCTCATTGCTTCATTTCTCTCATTGCTTCATTGCTCTTATTGCTTTATTGCTCTAATCACTCTACCTCCAACCTCATACAAAGAATCCAATCATCATTTTATTGCTCTTGTAACTTTATTGCTCTCATCACTTCATATCTCTCATCAATTTATGTTGCTTGTCACTGTATCACTCTCATCAAATTATTGCTGTTACTCTTTCCAAATGGCCCCTCAGCAAACCTCCCCCTGCAAGTGCACACAAAAGTCCAACACACCAAAGAAAACATTGCCAAGGAACTCCACAACAAACAATCTTCCCCCATCAGCTTCCAAGGGCTCAAGCAATCCTCCCCCATAAGCTTCCAAGGGCTCAAGTCAGCTCAAGAGAGCTGATCACATCATCCTGGTAAACTAGCTCAAAATTCCCTCCAACTATTATGCCTGCTTTGGATCCAACAATGAAACACGTGTTGGCCCACCTCCATCCTCTAAGGTCAATGGTTATCTCCTCATGGCAAATGAACTCAAGAAAAAAACAAAAGGTAGGCCGGATCTGTCATCCAAACAGATGAGGGAGCAATTCAAGAATTATTGAGCCAAGTAAAAAAAGGCCCACTCCATGTCAATCTCCACTGGCTTTGGTATAACCAACTCTGACAAAGCCAAGGGAATCAACTTGGTGGTTGATAAGTTGGACTCCGTTTGTCCTTTTTATATTCAGATGGATGAAATCTTTGGAAAGAAGGCCAAAATCACCCCTTTAGCTGCTTTTGATGCCCAAAAATCCAATTCAGTCCACGCTAAGGACTTGGCTGGGGATTCTCAGCCTAGCAATGGTGATCCTGAAGAAACCTTTGCCTTGGAGTGGCCCCCATCTGATGCCAAGGAGGATATTTAAACGCAATCAGCTCCAATCACGTCTACTTCCGCATTGATTGATGTGTCAAACCATACCTTTGAATCCTCCCCTCCTTCTTTGGATTTCACTCTTCCTGGGTTAGCAGATCTCATGAACCTTGCTGATGCGGAACAAGATACTCCTCAGTCTCCATTACCCTCAAAATCCATTAAAGTCAGGAACCAAGCTCTTTTCTCTTTTGTCTTTTCAATCCTGACTGATTTAGATTGTAAAAAAATAGGCTCATCCATTCCAGAATGGCCAAAAACTCAAGCCAATGGGGCCTCCCACATTGCCCTCAAACAATAGTGACAACTTTCAGAATCAAACCCCCTCTGCCAAGGGTAAGAAAAAGGCCTCCAATTCCATCAATATCAATCCCAAAATTCATCAAAAGAGGAGAAACAATTCTGGTTTTTCAGGCTTTGAAGAAATCATGGAGAAGCAAGATTCATGTAAGTCCATTGGTTGAAT
The DNA here is from genome assembly GCA_025617555.3 of Puccinia polysora. Classification (NCBI taxonomy): domain Eukaryota; kingdom Fungi; phylum Basidiomycota; class Pucciniomycetes; order Pucciniales; family Pucciniaceae; genus Puccinia; species Puccinia polysora. The sequence continues at coordinate 16,609,653 of CM062621.1, read as the reverse complement.
ATCCTTGCTTTCAAAACCATGCTCATTGCTTTTCCCCTGAAAAAAACAGTCAAATCATAAATTGAATCCAAAAAACTTGACTTTGAAAAGCAAAAGTGGGATTTTCAACTGGCGATGGATGTTCAAAAGCAGAAAGCCAAGAGTTTGGCTCATTAACAAAGATGGGATGCTGAGTGGAAGTTGAAACAGGCTGAGCTAGAATTTCAAAAAGAGGAAAATTAGAAGGATCAACAGCAAGCACAACTGGAAAAGGAGAAGGAAAAACTTGCAACCAAAAAAAAAGGATAAGGTATCAGTAGCCTTGGCTTGCATTGGTAGAAGTAGAACAGTAGATGAAATACAGCAGATAACTCAAATGCTGGGCTTGTAAATATATTTGCATGGGTGAAAGAAAAACAAACAAATTATTTTTGATTACAACATTTGAGATTATTCTTAACCCCACCAACATAATTTTTTTTATTTATATTTTTTTTCTAGAGTAAATTTGGCCATTATTCAAGTCCCTACAAGTGTTTCTAGTTGTTTTATTAATTTGAAGTGACATGGCCATTCTGGTAAGGGTTGCTGTGTCCACAGCAGGAAAGGTACAGTGCTTGTACTTATAAGCTGCCAAAACCATTCTGACTATACCTTTTTGCTTGAAATCAATTCCAAAGCCAAGGTCAGGAAAAACAAATAGGCCATCCAATAATTGATATTCATCCGTATTTTCAATAAGTAAACCATTTGATTTCATGGTTGGAACCACATGTAAAAAAGAAGTAGCCAGAGATTTTGCCTTTGTCAATATGAGGAGAGTTGTAAAAAGAATTTGAGGTGAAAGTGATGTGTGGGGAGCAATCAAAAGGTGTAGGCTTGGAACCAAATTCCAACAAAGAGAAAGAGGGGATGTTGTTGTCCTTCATGGTATCACTGTTTGCTTCAAAGGAAAGTTTGGCCAACTTGCATAAAATTTTTCCTAGAATTTGGGATAATTTTTTGGCCTTAAGGTTGAGGAAAGCATACTCTTGAGGAGAAGATCTAATGGATGATTTCTTCAAATAACGTCCAAATAACTCTGAAGGGTGCATCAATTTTTGCCATCCAACTGCCCACATTTTTCCACCCCAAGATCTTGAAGGACCAACTGGGTTGACAAATTTTTTTGACTGGTGAAGGAAATTTCTCACAAATTTGATGTCCTTCTTGTCTTTGTCAGAAAGTTTCTCCAATGGGAAAAATTTGATTATTGCAACCAGGGCTTGATGATTGGATCAATCAAGGACAATAATTTTCCATGGTGGAAGAAATGGAACTGTTTGATTGTTTTTTTTGCTTGCTCATACTCTTCCTGGGTTGGTTTTTGACTATTCTTTTTCTTTTTGGCAACAATTGAAGGGCAAAGATCCAGAGGATGCGGTTTCCAACCAGAATATACCACCTTTTCATTAATACCTTCCTCAGTAACTTACAAAGACATTTTGGAATCTCTCATTTGATTCCTCTTTTGGCAAGCAGCCCTACTCTTCCCACCTCTCTGTATGTTTTTCAAGCCATCTCCTTCCATATTTTTCCGTCCCAATCCTATACTTAGATTGGGGTGAGGAACAAGGCCAATCCAAATTTTTGTGTAAAATTTTGAGGGGGTGGGAGAAGAATAGGATGTTCCCCAAACCAGTCAAATGTTTTCAAAAAAAAATGTCAGTCCAATAGACATTGTTGGTGAAACATGATTGAATAAGAAAAAAGAAACCAAACCTGGACTTGAACCCAGGGACACCAGAAGCTGAATCCCCCCAAAAGAAAGGGGTTGAGTGACCCATGCGAAACACCAACAAGCAAAGTTATCAAAAAAATTGGAAAAAAAGATACCTTCCATGGCAAAAAACACCTGAAATAATCAAAAAAGACCCTGGTGGCTTCCGGTGCAGTCCAGAGACACCTAAAAATGAAAAAAAATAATAATAATAATAAAAAGGGGAGGTCAGCACCAAAGAAAACTCCAAAAAATGGTGGAGGAGTCATTTGCAATCAATTGTGAAACAATTGAGTGATTGATTGCAAAACAATCAAACAATTGATCACAATTTGATTGAGCAATTGGAAGCAAATTGATAAATCAAATTGCAATTGATCAATCAATCAAAACAATCAAAAACAATCAATCAATTCCTAATTGATTGGTGGGGGTTGGTAGAGCAAGGCAGGATGAGGAGGAGGAAGGGGGGAGAAAGAGAAGGGAGGGGCTTACCAGATGAGGAGGGGGATGCAATTGAGATGAGGTGGAGCTGAGAGAGAAGACCTGGGGGGAGATCAAAGGAGAGGTAAGCAAGGGTGGTTTAGTGAGTGGAAAGAAAGAGGGAAGGGGACTCACTGAGTTTTTTGGTTAGTTGGATGGTGGATGTTTTGGGGAGCTTGGTGAGGCAGGCTTCTTGGTGAGGTTGATGAGGCTGGTGAGATTGGTTAGGTTGCTGAGGTGAAGGAGGTGGTTTGATGAAAAGGAGGAAGGAAGGTTACCGGTGTGTGAGTGGGGTGAGGTGGAAGTGTTGGAGCCGTGAGGTGGAGGGGAGAGGTGGCTGGGCTGGCAAGTGGTTGGGTATGAGGTGGAGGTGTTTTTTGATTTTTTTTAAGTCCACTAAGAAAAAAAAACCCCCAACTCAGCCTGGAAACCTGGGTGAACAACCAAAAAAAAAACTTACTGTAAATTTATTTTTCATCTATTTAAAAATCAAACATTACTCATCAAAGCAAGCAAGGGTGAGAGGAAGAATCTGCTATCTCATAGAAGAAGATGAGGGACAAGATGAAACAGGGATGACTTGAGGTGGGTCAGGAATATCATCTTCAAATATTTTGTTCCATTCATCTTTGATGTCGGCCAAAAGATTGTGAAGGATTAAATAAGTGATAATCCAGTTGATGAGGATCTTCATTTCTTTGGGGTTTTGAATCTGGTTTTTCATTTCCCTTAAGCTGTCCCATCTTCCTTTCAGGACTCCTATGGCATGCTCAATCCATACCCATGATTGGGCAAGATGATAGTTGAAATCTGTTTTTCCTTGATCATTAGATGAAACCTTCCGGTATGCTGGAACAAAATATTTGCAACTAGCATAAGCTGAATTGGCCAGAAGGTATTGATTTTGGTCAAAGTAGTTCTCTGGTTGTTGGGAAATCCAAATCCAATTGAACACATATGAATCATGACAAGAACCTGGAAGGCCAGAATGGAGAGATATGAAATTCTTGTTGTTATCACAAACAAGTAGTAGGGCCACGGAGTATCTAAACAAAAAGATGAAACATATTTGGTCAGTGGTGTGATCAAAGGTGTTATCAAAGTCATTGGAAAAGAAATGAATAAGTTTCCTTTTTTTGAAATCAAGATAGTGGTTGCCATTTAGCTTGGGTTTTTGACTCAAGGGGATGGTGGTTCCATCAACAAACCCAATGCAACCAGAAAAGACTTTGGTCTCCATTACTTGAGATATCTCATTGCATTCTTCTTTGGTTGGCCAAGAAAGTACTGAGCAATGGAAAGATAAGATAGCAATCATGACTCTTTTGGTGTATAAGTCAATGCTTCCATAACTGAATGAGAATAGATTTTCCAATTGATGGATTGCTGCTCCATTTCCATTTGATCCCAATCTACAAATAGAAACAGAAATTTGGATGGCTGGATTGCATTGAGGATTGTAAGAATTGTTCTGGAAGATGTGGTGGTCTTCAATCATCTCCAAAATTTTCATGAATGAAGGCAACAAAGTTTGGAATAGTTGCTGGAAGCTTAAGTTGGGGATGAGATGAAGCTTTTGCCTTTCATACATAGGGTTGTGGAGGATGTGTATTCTTGGAACCATGTATTGCTTTTCCAACAGAGAATTCAAATCCAACCAAGTTGATTCCAAATTGGAGTCTGAATCAGAGTCTAAATGGGAGTCAAACAGTAGCAAAAGTTCAGTCAGCTTTTTTGGGTTTTCAATTTGCTGGAGGTAAGTTTGATTGGACATGTTGAGAAAGATGGTGATGTGATGTGGGGTGATGAGATGATGATGGGATTTGATTTGTGTGAAGATGGAGATGTGAAAATCAATACAGATGTGAAGAAATGGAGATGAGATGTGTGTGATGCAATGGAGATGCAACCGGTATGGATTTGCTGATGTGAATGGGTGTTTTAGATGTGATGGATGGCGGATGGATGATGATGCATAAATTGCGGGTTTAATGGCAGGTTTGATGTTTCAAATCTGCCATTTTCATGAAACCCGCCATTTGGAAATAAAAAAGTTAGGGGGTATGTGTATTTCACAAACCTGCCATTAAAAATGGATGGTTTGGCCAAAAAAAAATGGTGGGTTTCTAATGGTGGGTTTCTAATGGTGGGTTTGCTAACTTTGATATGCCCTATTATGCAACAGAAACACTTTGCATAAAAAAATAAGCACATAAGAATCTTTTTGGAGCAGATTGAGCCATAATATTTCTGAATTTAGCCAAAAAAGTCCTTTAAATTCTCTCAACAATTCCATTATCTTGTGGAGTACTGGCAGTTGTAACTATATGAGATATACCATAATAAATTTATAAATTTGAAATTTCTTAATCAGAAAATTCACCCCCTACATCATTTATTACCCATTCAATCTCTTTCATAAAAAGATTCCTTTCCAGACCTTGAATATTAAAAAAATCTCCTCTGTGGTTTGATAATTTGATATGATTGGTTTCACCCATAAATAATTATTTTCTGTATCAACTAAATTAATGAAGCTCTTTGCCCCTCTGAAGGAAATTGGGATCAATGAACCTTCAAAAAAATGTAAAATTCCTCCCTAGGAATGGTAGTTTGCTCTCTACTCTTTGAAAAAAAATATTCTTAGCCCCTAAGGTACAACTTTGACAGTTGCAGTCATTTACCTCATTACCAGTTCTACAGTGAGAAATAATTCTCAGAGCTGAAATCTTAAATAAATCTGAACAAAGAAATTTATTCCAAACTTGTTACCTTTTTTCCATAACACACCTAAAGACATGAGATTATAGGAAACATCTGGCACATAGAACACTTCTTCAAAAGTTCATATCAAACCATCCTTGTTTTCAAGAAAAAATTTTCCAATAACTTTTATTTGTTTTTTTGCTTCCTTTCAGAAAAATATTTGAAATCCATGAAAATATCTAAGATCATGAAATATATTTGAATAAAAAAATTTATCTGTGCAGCCAGAATCAATTAAAACCACACCTTCCTCCTTCAATCCACCTAAAGATAAAGGAAAATACTCAGTAAAAATTAAAATTTGAGTTTTAAATTCTGGATTACTCACCTAGTAATCAATAAATTCCATCTCCAGATCTTCATCTAACCTTTCTCTCTTGTATGAGGCTTCTACCTCCATTAAGATTTTTTCAAACACAGTTGAGCTTTTCCTAAAATTACCTTCAGTTGAACCAATATCCACCAGAGTCAAGCTCTCCATTTCTAGATTGACCTCCTTTTCATTGTCCCCTAAATTCCTATTCTTAGCCTGATTACAGTCCCTTGCAACATACAAATTATTCTGGAACTTTACAATAAGAGCTTGGATAAATCATTCAAAAAATTTGCCCAATTATTTCCCTCAATCTTGAACTAAAGTTCATCCTTTCCAGTTATACTAAGCACATATTTATCCCCAAGAAGATGATAAAATTGATAAATAAACATCACTAACAATTAATACTCTTTTGGAACTTTCAAAAGAATTAATAGCAACAAAGAACTAGGATCCATGTTAAGTCCATTTGACTTAAAATTTTAAATAATTGATACTGGTTCCCAAAAAAACTGCTTGAATTCCAAAACCTTTAGCTTGAATAGATCATTCACAACTACTCTCTTCTGGAATATAAAATCCCCTGCATATTTTGCTTTTGGAATACTCTGTAGGAAACTAAAAATTCAGTTCTCCTCTTCCTTCAAAGTATCAGCAACGCAAGTCAGATTATTCTCATTCAGGTGCCTCAAAATTAGATGGTAAGACTTTCTCTCTCTCTCAGGACTGATATGAGTGCCATAATCCTTAATAAATTCACCACAAAAAACTCTTTTTAAGCTTACTATCAATAAGAGTTTCCCAAGAATTTTAACTCTGACTTCTCAGAATAAATCTTTCAGATCTCAAATCATGGATAATGGAAATATTATGATGAAAATTGAGGTCCTGAAAAGAAGTCAGAATTGATGCATACACACAGGCATCCAAAGATTTTATTCAATATAACCTGGTATTGATAATTTTTTTGAAATTATGGCCAAAGATTAACTTGGTGGCAAGGGAAGCAGTGATTGAATTAAAAAAAATGTTGGAAACTTGTGTCTTATGATGGCTAATTTCTCTGTTAATTGATTGTATGAATTCAAGTTTATGATTGGAAAACATGAGAAGTAAGGAAAATTAATTAATTGAAAAAGATTGGAATCTTGTGGGGCCATGATACAACAAGAGAAATGGAAAACATTCTGCTAAAAAAGGGCTCTACATGCTCTACAAGCATTATTATTTAGTTTGGCCACAAGCAGCCCACGTGGCATTTTATCCTTGCCTTCCTATTTGGGCGATTCTGGTCCAACTGGTTGTATCCACCTGCAAGGGGCTGAACCAGCCCTTTTTATGTTCAGTCCCTGCCTGGCTGCAATTTACGGCCAGGAATAAAAATCTTTTACAGCTGATCAGGCTGGTTTTAGTCAGCCAGCCCCCTTAAAGCAGCCTGGATGCCATGTGCACCCTGGTCTATGGATCAAAATTGGCTGGGCTGGGCCCACCAATTTAATCACAATACCACCACAACATGACTGGCAGTTCCCCCTCCCGCTTTCAGCATGGTTTCCTGGCGTAGGGGGGGGGGGGGGGCAAAGAAATCCCCCTCCAGGGCATTTCATCAGATCCTCCACTTTGGTAATGGGGGGGGGGGGGGGAGTGGAGATGGCCCCTGTTGGTGAAAGGCTGGTCAGGTCCCCCCCCACCAATGGTAGCTTTGATTTGACTGGCCTGGTTGGTTTTGTTTTCTGCCCTCATCCCCTTCATTGTGGCAGCTGCACCATGGGCACAACAACTGGATGGGATGGAAGAAATCCATTTGGAGTCCCCCTGCCCCCTACAATGAACCTACCAGGGCTTTCTATCCCCAAAATTGAAAAAAATGGCCTCAGGGGGACAACAGAACCAATTGGCTTTCCCAGAAAGAATGTGAGTTGAACCCACTTTGAATGGTCAACCCGGCTGGAAAGGTATGTACAAAATAAAGAGGAGGCCCAAAACTAACCCTTCAAGCCCATGTAGCCAGGCTAGCCTATCAATACCAGAAGTCCTGTGAGGGCCCATGTACCAGATAGCCTATTTTAAATGTCTTGGGGTCAGTTTACCCAAAAAATGACATCCACACAAGCACCCATGGTCTTCATGATGGAAAAATGGGCCATAGAGGCCTGTATTTGAATTCCTTTTGGATTACACCCACAAGTTGTTAAAATATGTATGCACTTACGCGTGTGCTACGTATAAGTGTAATCCAAATGGGATGCACATATGGGCCTCTCCAGCCCATTGGACACTCACACAGACCACACAGGCCTGTGTGGATGTCACGGATTTGGGGATAATGGCCTCAAAACGCGTGAAACAGTCCTTTTGGTACACGGGCCCTAACGGGCCCGGTGGGGTATATGGGCATATACAGCCGCATGGGTTTTTATGGGCATAATTGGGCCCAAGGTTTATTTTGGACATACTTGGCCAGACGGGCTGGCCCGCCAAAGTATGGTTTAATTAGTTTTCGGGTTTGGGGCGGCCCATTGGGGCCGCCGCCCGTGTTGCAGCCTGGTTGGGGCCGCCACCCGTGTCGCAGCCTGGTTGGGGCTGCCGCCCATGTTGCAGCCCGCTTGGGGCTGCTGTTTTTGCCTTTGGCCCATTTATGGGGCCCAACGGCCTGTCAGGGCGGTTGTCGCAGCTGTTGAGCCAATTGCGGCTGCTGCTGTAAGACTCCAAACGGTGCTAGGCCGTGGCAGTTCTGTGGAGGGGAAAGGTGCTGTTTAGGCTTCCCTCCTGAGTGTTACAAAAATATTTAAATGTAACCAAGATCAAGGTCCAAAACCTGGTAAATGAGGAATCAAGGAGTTGAGGATAAAGATGACAATGTTTTGGTAGCAATGGAACAGCACTATCTGAGACAAGATTATGCAGGGAAAAACTTGAACAAAAGAAGTTAAAGTCTGCTTAGAGTTCAAGGAACAAAAGCTGTTGTATGTAAACAACGCCCACAAGCTAATAACTCTGGTCCTCAGCAGAAGATTGGGGATGATCAACTCAAACCCAAGCAACCTCCAGGTTCTCAATGAACCTGCCCAACTCTCCGCAATCAAGCGCTTGAAGGGTACCAGATAACTGAGGGTGGCTGTACAAGACAAAGCACAATGTTTAAGAAGCTCCAAAGCAAACATTAACTGATTTGAAGCAAGGATAACCTCAGCACTTTGCAAGGGACTCAAGAATAGGCTGGCAGAATGCAACTCCAAAGAAAATGAAGGGAGGTATAAAACTCCAGGTCTTAAGCTTAATAAGACCTCTTCAATCAATTTTGATTGGCTCCAGAAAGATGATCAGGGATCAGGACCAGTATGGTCAGAGAAAGGGATCAAGGAGTGGTATAAAACACTCAAAAAAATTCCAACAGACAGAATTTTTCTTCAACCAGCAAGGCTATTTGGTTGGTGATAAGGGTCAGGCCACAGAGGGGCAAAGACTAAGGGTCAAGAATGGATCAGGGGGCAATCAGAGATATACCCAGGATAAGGATCAGGATTCAATTTTACGTTAATGGGGGGGGCACAAGCACACACTCCCCTTGGATGAACTTCTATGATGATCTGATATGCTGCTGAAAAGGCAGGGGAGAGCCCCTCCTTTTATAGACCAGAGGCCTGAAGACTATTTACAAGAGAGATTTACAAATGGGAGTGGATTTTTTTTTTACGGATCAGTGTCATGAGAAAACAAAAGAAAGAAAAAAAAGAAACAAACAAGTATTCAGAGAAAAAAAATCCAAAGAGGGACGCCAGCGGGCATCCTGATGGGCCCGGGCGACTGCCAATGCGGCGGATGACCGCCAGAAGGTGTCCAACGGGCATGGGCAACTGCCAAGCCCACGGATGACCACCGGCAGGTGTCCAACGGGAATTGGCAACAGACAAGACCCGCGCAGGCAATGGAAAAGCCGCATGGGAGATCAGTAAGCTAGGAGGTGGTAAGAACAAGGTAGACGGCCGCTTGAGACGGTTGTTGTCACGGGAGGTAGATTGAGGGATAGGAGGATGATTGGAAATGGGCTCCTCAGGGCTGAGTGGTTGATTGAGAGCGTTGTGGAGATCATTGGCTAGGGTGGCCAAGGGGAATCAAGGATGATGAGTGGAGGAGGAGCCTTTGACAACAGATCTTCCCAACTACAAGAGACTGGTCCAACGCCTTGATTGATTGTGGGGATCAAAGCCAAGGCCAAGTTTGTTGTGGGAGAGGCCGTTTGTCCTGGTATACCCAAGCAGACAGGGCTGACCTCCAGGTTTTGCATCAATCTCTTGAATCTTGGTTGCAAACATTAACAAGAGCAGTGCTGTGAGCGGTACAATTTTCCCCATGGCCAATAGCATTTTGACTTTGAGTTGTTGGCAGTAACTTGTTCCAGGGAGAAATGCGCTACAATTCAAGAACTTGTGGTGCAAAGAATCCTTCTATCCAATATTGGCAAACGGAGACTGGATTTTGAGAAGGTGGCCAGGGTGTCCAGGATGGGGCACCACACCGCGCTGGGTGGCAGCTGCCTGTTTGTGCTGCAAGGGCCGGGGCCAACAGCCCTGGCTCCCTTGCCTCCCCTTGCCCGCCATTGCAAGGGGGAGGTGGGGGCAGCTGGTAGCAACCAGCTTGCCACCCAGGCCGGTCATATCAAGGCAACTGGCGGTGGGGGGGAATTGACCACCCCCCCCACCAGCCCTAGGTGGTTAGGGCAAAGGCAAGGTGGCTGGCTGCAACAAAGCAACCAGAGGTGGGGGGGACCTGACCACCCCTCCAACATCAAAGCAACAAGACCAAGGGGCGCTCTCCCCCCCCCCCCCTTTACCAAGGGGGAGGAGCAACTGGGCTGAGGGGATCTGACCACCCCCCAGCCCACCATTCTATGACAACACCCTGGGGGCATCAACCACCAGGGCCCCTGGTAGGGGGATTTGACCGACCCCTCCAGGGATCTGTGAGAAAGAGGGGGGGGGGGGGGGGGACAGCATGTCTGCTGGTCACACCCCCCCCATGTGGGTCTGAGACCGGACCCAGGTGTGTCCTGGGTCCCACCTGGCCATTTGTATGGCCAGGGTCTGGTTGCATGAGGCAACCCGCCAGTATGTGAGGTCAGGGATTGAGTAGCACAGGGACTGGTTCAGTCCCATAACGGTGGAAACACCAGAAAGGACCGGAATAGGATGGTCATAAGGGTACAGGGACTGATGCAATGCGGGCTGATGTAGTCCAAACCAAGTAACAAGGCCTGTAGAGGCTGTAGAGCTCTTTTGGGGCGGAAAATTTGCCTTTTGGCTTGTTGTATCATGGGCTCACAAGAGTCCAATCTTTTGTACTTAAGGAGCTCTTTTCCCTGCTGTTTTCCATCATTCATTCATCATCCAACCAAATTTATCACCAATATGATCCAATGTTTTTGCCCCATTGTGAGAGACCATTAGCAATTATTGAAAACTGGTGTCCAGAATTTCTTTTGCTTTAAAACTGCTCATAAGCCTAACATAATTGCTGGCCATAATTATAAAACATTATCAGTACCAACATCATCATTACTTCCAAGCCATCTAGACCCTTGTACCTTACTCTGGAGAATCTCAAAGACCTCAAGTTTTCCCAGAAGATGTCCTATATCCCTGATTTTAGCTCCACCAAGATAGTTCTGAACAGTCAGAATTATAATGCTTGGGCTGTCCTTATGGATAGTGAGCTTGACAACATCTTCTGTGGGGAGATAATGGATGCAGATGACACTTTGATCAGTTCAGAAGTGGAGAAAAGTCTTATCATCTCATCCTTAGGCATTTTAATGAGAATCATGTGACATGGGTTGCTGATACTATTAGGGATAATGAGAGAAGGAGGAGCAGCATCCTTTGGAAGTTGCTTCAGTACAAGTATGCTGGGGATTCTGTTCACCAGAAGGTTATAGCCTTCAATAAACTGTTCAAGTTACAATATTTGAATTTTTAACAGTTTGTTGCAGAGGCTAGGTCTAGCATAGCCAAGTTTAAGTTGTCAGGACTTAACATGGATCCTGAGTGTTTTTCACTCTTAATCCTTCAGAAGTGATGAGTAGAGAACCTGAATTTCTTTGATGAAATAAAGAACCAAAACCAGGCTACAACGCAAGAGTCAGAGGACTTGTAGAAGAAAGAGATTCAGCTAGAAAACACACCAAGTAGTGAACTATGATAGAGGTTGAGAGCTGTCAAGTAGATGGAAGCAGTTAAGAGTCCAAAGAGGAATTAGACAGATTGAGAGTAGTGAACAGGTAAAACAAAGAGTTTGTTATGAAGCTGGGGGTGTTCAAGTAATAGCAGTGAGCTACATAGTAGATTAAAAGATAGAGATTCTTTATTCTCTTTCTCACCAAATATGAGAAGAACTTGGATGATAGAAGATCCTTGGGAAAGCTAGCAATTGAAGAGAATCTTAAGGAGGCCTAGAGTGGTTTCAGCTGCATTTCTCTTGTTTCTCAAAGGGAACAAGATGATGTATCCGCTGAAGTTGTCAACCATTGTCAATGAATATCAAAATCCTCCTTTTGATGTTGGTGAGATTGGCCCAATCAAGTCGGCGTGAACACTCTGGAATACTTTTTCTGCCTTTGCTGATGAACCTTTGAAGCTTGCTCGCGTGATTTTGCTTTTGTTGCAGCTGGGGCAGCAAAAGTTGGTCTTTGTGTCTGCCAAGATGGATTTCCCTAGGAATCGTTCCATCCTGGCAATTCCTGCATGTCCAAGTTTAAGATGAAGTTCTTTAACCTTTTTAAGTTCAGAATTCTTGGTCCCATGGTAGCTTTGGTTTGAGGACACTTCTACGTGCAGGAGGTTGTTAACAATCTTTCCTTGCAGAATGACTGACTGATTGGCAACCAATTTGAAGGTAGGTGGATTTGCTCAATCATTTGCAACCAGCTTTGCTCCCTTTTTGAGAAATGCTCCCATTGAGAGTAGATTGACGCAAGCGTCCGGAGTCCAGGCAGCATTTTGAAGCTCAACAGTTCCAGAGTCAGTGATGATTGATCCCGTTCCTCTTCCTTTTATTTTGAGTGATGCGCCAGGTTTTCCCGTTTTGATCACATTGGAACCGTCCTCTGCATTCATCATCTTGAACCAGTTTTATTAGTTAGCATATGAATCGAGCATCCTGAATCTAAGATGAAAGGTTTTGAATCTGTAGAAAACATGTAGGTAAAGCAGAAATAGTAAGAGAAGAAATTTGAGAATTCTTCCTTTTTCTTCTTTTCTGGTTTTTGAGATTTGAATCCTTTCGGTCGGAGTTCTGGAAATTCAATCCAACACTTCTCACAAGGATGGTTTTGAAAATCAGGATTGTGGACACCATTCTCGCAACGTGGATAGCTTGAGTAGAGGTTCATGTTGGCTTTGTAAGTAGTAACTCCTTCATTGACCTTTGCGTTTATTTTGTTTTTGTGTTGTACAAGGTGATCCAGAACTCTTTCAACGGTTATTTCCTTTTCACCGTGCATTATTTGAGATGCAATACTTTTAAGCGTGGATGGGAACTTGAATAATATAAGGTACGCCAGTATGTCTGACGGTAGCTCAATTCCCACTTATGAGAGCTTGTTGAGACTTAGTTGTACGTTGGTTACGAATTTATTGATGTTTTCTTTGCTGAAGGGAAGATACGAAAAGGAATTGAAGATTCTTGCTCAATTTGCTGATTGGGATGAGGCAAAATGGCTTTTAGTTGCAATCCAGATTTCTTTGGCGTTACGTACATTTCCGGCATTGATGATGTTGGTGTGTGTGGCTGGTTCTATCTTGGCCAACAAGAAGGGGGCCATGTCCTTATTGATTTCGGGATCTAACTGAAAGTCATTGCTCGTGTTTTCCATTATGTGGAGGATGCCTTGTAGATCAAACAGACTCTCCATTTTGACCTTCCAAATGGAGTAATTGTCCTCATTCAAGAGAGGAGTTGATTCTACGAGTGTCTTGAGTGTGATTGTTTGCATTGTGCTGTCGCCCCCAGGTCCTGGTTTTGAGTGGTAATTGGTCATCTTGGTGAGTCATTTCGGCTTTTAACCGTGAGAGAAAGATGGCTGGAAACCAGGACCTCTGGATTGATTTCTGCAACAGAAGAATGAATAAATGGAATGAATAACAGCAGTTGACAAATTGACAAAACTTGAATCAGAATGAAAGATCAAACCAACAAGAGCAATGTGATTCTGATTTGTTGTTGAATCAGAATGTGCCAAGCTTCTTCATGGCCTGAGTGAAAAGTGCGGACATCTGCTGATAGTTTATTAGAATACAGGATGTTGAAAGAATGAAGAAGTGAGACAGACGAATTAGTCGTACTTAGCCAGTAGCCTCTTCAGATGAAAGGAAGTCGTCTTGAAGTCTTCTGAATCACGGCCAAGGATCTGTGGATTGAGTTCAATCAGTGCATTGCCGTGGATTGCTCAAAATACTTTGAATCAATCCTTTACCCGCTTGAGACGCTTCCGGACTTGACTGAGTTGAGAGGGGAAACTTGATGGATGAGAGTGTTGGAAATGAGGAACAGGAAGTAGAAGGGAATGAGATGGTGTGGAGAATGATGTAGATGGTGATTGTCGGGGTGGTTGATTCTTCGTGCGAGTTGCAGTTGAGCAGCTGGGAGGAGAAGAGGACCGCACGTGCGGGTCCATTGGAGTTGAGCCAGGAATGGAGCACCTGTACCGGAAGGCCAGAAAGGGGCGGGCTTCAGTCTCAAGTGGGAGCTTGAGGACGCAATTTTTACAACAGCCCTCCTTGATTCAAAGTGTGAGAGGTCTAAGTACTGACGTGATGGATTAGTCGTAAAATTGAAGTTTTGTTTGCGGCTTTGGTGAGTCCTTCTGCTACCATTTGATCCGACTTGATGAGTTGGACCTTGATTGCTTTGTTGGATATGTCCTCTCAAAGTCCTTTGGTTTTCAGGTTGATGAACTTTGTTTTTGAGTTGCTTCCAAAATTTTTTATTTTGTCGTCCAAACCTTTGTTGTTGATCATGTGGATGCTTGCTTTGATAGGCTTTCTCCAGAGTTCATGGATCAGGTGATTTATCCACCTGCATTCAAGTTGAACATTGCTTAGAGCGTTGCACTTGGTTTTGGTCAATGAGTAAGTGATGTTTCTCTGGCGTCAACTGGTCCAGTAGAGAGGTGATCCTTGGTAGAAGCAGATGAACCCTGTTCGGGAGGTTCTAGTGACTGGATTGTCAGCCCAAGTTGAGTCTCTGTAGCAGATGAGGTTGTCTGAGTCGTTTTTCTTGGAGATCAGAAGTTGCTGATTTTTAGTGCTCCCGAGATACTTCCATACCCTGAGGACCTCCTTCCAGTGAGCGATCCCGGGTTTTTCAGAAAACCTTGCCAGAGATGACACAGCATAGCTGATGTCTGGCCGAGCAAGTCCAGCTATGAAGTTGAGTCTTCCTATTGGAGACCGGTAGGATACCCCCAACTCGTCCAATTTCTCTATCTTGTCAATGCTGGCTGGTGTGAGATGAATCCCAGGAGTGCAGGGAGTGCTCATTGGCTTGCAGTTGGTGAGATCCAGCTCCGCCAGACCTTTATTGATGTGCATTGGAAGTGATAGCCTTATTCCTTCTGGAGACCGTTCAACCTTCATGCCAAGTAATGTATTAGGAGGATGAGCTGATTAGTTTTTGAATTTGTTGAGGAATGCATCCTTGAACCTTTTGATGTTTCCTACCACAAGTAAATCGTCTACATGGACAAATATTGCTGATTTCTGATTGGTTCATAGGTAGAGACAAGGGTCTGCTTCAGAGGGGATGAACCCTTGATCTTGGATCCATTTGCTCAAAATTTTGTACCAATTCTTTGGTGCTTGCTTAAGTCCTCAAGGTATTTATTGAGCTTGAGAATTGGAGTTCATCTTTTTGAGCCAGTTGGTTGTTGTATGAACACGTCTTCCTCCAGAGGTGCATGCAAGAACGCTCCTTTGACGTCAAACTGCAGCATATCTAGATTAAGGTTGACCGCTAGCAGTAAAACTGCCCATAGGGATTCCACCTTGCCCGTGGGGGCATAGGTTTTGAAGTAGTCAATCCCGTAGCGCTGATTGAATCCTTGCACACAGACTCTTGACTTGTATGTTGGGGCTTCTCCATGTGCGTTCTCTTTGATCCGAAAAGAATAGGTGACATTGAGCAAATTGCTCCGCTCGGGTCCTTCATAATCTTCCCAGAATTTGAAGTCTTTGCAAGTGTTTAACTCCTTGTGTAGGGACTTGGACCAGACAGGAGAGCAAAGAGCTTCCTCTGGTGATTTGGGAACAGATTTGGAGAAGTATCCGTACCGTTCTGGAGGTCTGAGTTCTTGACGGTTCCAAAGCGTTTGCAATCTTGGGACCAACTCTTGAATCACTTCATCATCAGCATTATCTTCTGGTTCTGAGTTGGACTTGATCAATTCTTCTTTGACTGCCAGGTCTGCCTCGGCCTGGATTTCAGAGGTGTTTGGAGCTTTGATTGGAGGGTGAGTTTGATCCACGATGGGTTCACTTTGATTTGTTGGGTAGTCGTCCGACGTTGTCAATGGAGATTTAGTGAATTTTTCATTCTTGGTTTCTATGACGGCGCCGGTGTTGGTTAAGATTTGGTAGGACAGGAGCTTGGGAACATATCCAACGAGTCTTCCTGGTAAGCCTTTTTCATCAAACTTCCTCGGCAACTGACTCCCAAGATCCAAATAATAGAGGCTGCTTCCTATTGGATGAAGATAGTCAATTGGTAGTGATTGTCCATGCATTAGCTCCCATGGCGTGAGACCTTCAGAGTTAGGTATTTGATTCAGAGCCAGGGTACAGCTTTGGATCACTTCATGCCAGTAGTGCTTAGGAAGTTTTGACAAGGCAAAGGTTGCTCTGACGGATTCGGCTACTGTTTGGTTTTCTCTTTTGGCTCTTCCATTATGTTGTGGATGGTAAGGTTCCAATATTACTCGGTGTATCCCCTTGTTTTTGAAGAATTCAGTGAGATCCTTGCTTATGAATTCACCTCCCCCGTCAAAACAGAATTCTGAGGGGAAGTAGTTGAGCCAAGTGTATTTGTTTGAGAGGATGAATTTGATGGTTTCAGCTGCGTCGCTCTTGTTTCTCAAATGGAACAAGATGATGTATCCGCTGAAGTTGTCAACCATTGTCAATGAATATCGAAATCCTCCTTTTGATGTTGGTGAGATTGGCCCAATCAAGTTGGCGTGAACACGCTGGAATACTTTTTCTGCCTTTGCTGATGAACCTTTGAAGCTTGCTCGCGTGATTTTGCTTTTGTCGCAGCTGGGGAAGCAAAAGTTGGTCTTTGTGTCTGCCAAGATGGATTTCCCTAGGAATCATTCCATCCTGGAAATTCCTGCATGTCCAAGTTTAAGATGAAGTTCTTTAACCTTTTTCAGTTCATAATTCTTGGTCCCATGGTAGCTTTGGTTTGAGGACACTTCTACGTGCAGGAGGTTGTTAAAATTCTTTCCTTGCAGAATGACTGACTGATTGGCGACCAATTGGAAGGTAGGTGGATTTGCTCAATCATTTGCAACCAGCTTTGCTCCCTTTTTGAGAAATGCTCCCATTGAGAGTAGATTGACGCAAGCGTCCGGAGTCCAGGCAGAATTTTGAAGCTTGACAGTTCCAGAGTCAGTGATGATTGATCCCGTTCCTCTTCCTTTTATTTTGAGTGATGCGCCAGGTTTTCCCGTTTTGATCACATTGGAACCGTCCTCTGCATTCATAATCTTGAACCAGTTTTTATTAGTTAGCATATGAATCGAGCATCCTGAATCTAAGATGAAAGGTTTTGAATCTGTAGAAAACATTTTGGTAAAGCAGAAATAGTAAGAGAAGAAATTTGAGACTTCTTCCTTTTTCTTCTTTTCTGGTTTTCAAGATTTGAATCCTTTCGGTCGGAGTTCTGGAAATTCAATCCAACACTTCTCACAAGGATGGTTTTGAACAACAGGATTGTGGACACCATTCTCGCAACGTGGATAGCTTGAGTAGAGGTTCATGTAGGCTTTGGAAGTAGGAACTCCTTCATTGACCTTTGCGTTTATTTTGTTTTTGTGTTGTACAAGGTGATCCAGAACTCTTTCAACGGTTATTTCCTTTTCACCGTGCATTATTTGAGATGCAATACTTTTAAGCGTGGATGGGAACTTGAATAATATAAGGTACGCCAGTATGTCTGACGGTAGCTCAATTCCCACTTCTGAGAGCTTGTTGAGAATTAGTCGTACGTTGGTTACGAATTTATTGATGTTTTCTTTGCTGAAGGGAAGATACAAAAAGGAATTGAAGATTCTTGCTCAATTTGCTGATTGGGATGAGGCAAAATAGCTTTTATTTGCAATCCAGATTTCTTTGGCGTTGCGTACATTTCCGGCATTGATGATGTTGGTGTGTGTGGCTGGTTCTATCTTGGCCAACAAGAAGGGGGCCATGTCCTTATTGATTTCGGGATCTAACTGAAAGTCATTGCTCGTGTTTTCCATTATGTGGAGGATGCCTTGTAGATCAAACAGACTCTCCATTTTGACCTTCCAAATGGAGTAATTGTCCTCATTCAAGAGAGGAGTTGATTCTACGAGTGTCTTGAGTCTGATTGTTTGCATTGTGCTGTCGCCTACAGGTCCTGGTTTTGAGTGGTAATTGGTCATCTTGGTGAGTCATTTCGGCTTTTAACCGTGAGAGAAAGATGGCTGGAAACCAGGACCTCTGGATTGATTTCAGCAACAGAAGAATGAAGAAATGGAATGAATAACAGCAGTTGACAAATTGACAAAACTTGAATCAGAATGAAAGATCAAACCAACAAGAGCAATGTGATTCTGATTTGTTGTTGAATCAGAACGTGCCAAGCTTCTTCATGGCCTGAGTGGAAAGTGCGGACATCTGCTGATAGTTTATTAGAATACAGGATGTTGAAAGAATGAAGAAGTGAGACAGACAAATTAGTCGTACTTAGCCAGTAGCCTCTTCAGATGAAAGGAAGTCGTCTTGAAGTCTTCTGAATCACGGCCAAGGATCTGTGGATTGAGTTCAATCAGTGCATTGCCGTGGATTGCTCAAAATACTTTGAATCAATCCTTTACCCGCTTGAGACGCTTCCGGACTTGACTGAGTTGAGAGGGGAAACTTGATGGATGAGAGTGTTGGAAATGAGGAACAGGAAGTAGAAGGGAATGAGATGGTGTGGAGAATGATGAAGATGGTGATTGTTGGCGTGGTTGATGCTTCGTGCATGTTGCAGTTGAGCAGCTGGGAGGAGAAGAGGACCACGCGTGCGGGTCCATTGGAGTTGAGCCAGGAATGGAGCACCTGTACCGGAAGGCCAGAAAGGGGCGGGCTTCAGTCTCAAGTGGGAGCTTGAGGATGCAATTTTTACAACAAGCAGATATGGTGCTTCACAATTAGAGTGTCTGTGTCTGGTATGGGCATTGGAGAAATTGTATTATTAACTACATGGATTTCAATATGATGTTATTAATTACTGTACAGTTCTAAAGTCATTGCTGAACTTGAAGACACCTAACAGGCACATGTTAAGGTGGCAAATAGCCATCCAGGAATGGAGGGGTTCCATGATAATAGTTCACAGGGAAGGATTGATACACAAGAATGCAGATGGTTAATCACGTTGGGCACTACCCAATGACATAAATAAAACTGCTTACAACCATGAGAATACTGTGGATAAATTGCCAATCATGGCTATATCAATGATAAATTTGGCACAAAGCTTCTGGGATTCTGTGTTTGAATCCTATTCTAATAGTAAAAATGCTTCATTGATAGTAGAAATTCTGAAATCAAAAACTAATAGGCAGGACCTGATTGAAGGGCTAGATGAAGGATGGAAGAAGGAAATACTTGATGGTAGATTGGTGCTTTTGGATGGTTTGTTATATCCTAATTCAGCTCACTGCTGTTCTTTAGTATTGACAAAACATGACCATGTAGAATTACTGATGAGTGAATGCCATGACAAAATCTGTTCAGCACATCTATCTAAAGAAAGAGAAACAGACAGAATTTAGAAGATAGATTGGTGGCCAGGTTGGAGAAAAACTGTCTCTGAATACTGTGATTCTTGTGAGAGATTCCAAAAGGACAACAGACCCACAGGAAATAGGTATGGACTATTAAAATCCATGGAAGAACCAAAGGAGAGGTGGTCCACTATCAATATGGAATTTATGTCTGGGATACCACCAGGAGGGAAAGATAATCATAATTGTGTACTAGCGGTAGTTGATAGATTCTCTAAAAGAGCTAGGTTCCTACCATGTTACAAGGATAGTTCTGCAAAGGATATAGCTGTATTATTCTGTAACAGCATTGTTAGTGATGTAGGCTGTCCACAGAACATAATTAGTGACAGGTATCCTAAATTTACTTCTGAATTTTGGAAGACTTTATTTGACACACCAGGAAAAAAATTATCTTTCTCAACAGCCTATCACTCGCAGGCATACGGTCTGGCTGAAAGAATGATACAAAACTTGGAATAACTGATAAGGAGGTATTGTGCATATGGAATTGATTTAAAAGACAATGGTGGCTATATGCATGATTGGGTATCACTGTTGCCGGCTTTGAAACTTGCATAAAACTCTAGTATGCATTCTACCACCACCATGTAACCTTTTGAACTGGAAAGAGGTTGGATTCCTCATATGCCTTGGGATATGCTCCTTAGCAAGAGTATAGTACTGCACCCCTCTGCTGATTGTTTCAGAGAAATGATGATTAGGGCTGAGCAATTTGCAAGAAAATTCTTTAAGGAAGCAGTGTAATACAACAAGAATAGATAGGATAAAACTCCCAAGGATCATGACATCAAAATTGGAGACATGGTCTTAATTTCAACAGTTAATTTTTCCAACATAGCAGGACATAAGAAACTTAAGGACTCATTTGTTGGACCATTTTTTTACAGGCTTTACATGGGGAAAATGCGGTGGAAGTTATTCTGAACAAAGAACTTGACAGAAAACATCCAAAATTCCCAATCAGTCTAGTAAAGAAGTTCATACAACCTACGGAGAAGTTTCCATTGAGAAAAACCCCTTTGGTTGTACTGCCACTTCTAGAATGGATTGAGGATGAATTATCTCACAAGATATTGGACCATAATATCATTAGGAAAGATGGTAAGGATTTCAGAATCTATCTGGTGAGGTTTAAGAACAAATTAGCTGATAGCCATTTTTGGCTAGAGTCTAAAGACATTAAAAACTCTGAAATAGTATTGAGGACATATAGAGCCTCTGAAAGGGGTAAAAATCACTCTGAAGAGTAATTTTTTCTTTTGGTGGTAGGGAGTGTCAGCCACAAGACAATTAGAATAGTCCAAATGTCTGTACAACCCATATGCATTTCTGGTATAGTGGTTAAGTACTAGCCTCAACCTCCATTCCCTGAAATTGAGGTCACTAGTTCAACTGAACATAGAGCCAAGAATGAAAATTGATTAAAAATTTCACAATTATACAATAAATTCCAATAATTTTTATAAGTATGTTTTTATGAGAATTGATGATAGGATTAAAACCTTGAAAATATATATTATCAAGATGGGGATCCAATATAACTTAAAATTCAGTTATGAGGACTCAGATGCGTCCCAAATATGGATATATAAATTCCAAATAAGTTCCCTTCCTTTGGGGACAAGGTACAGTAATTAATTTAATCTATACTCTCCACTCTGTATAAACCAATCACATGATCTTAATATTATCCCCCTTGGGGATGTGATTTTACTTTGATAAACTCTCTGGAGCCTTCAGAGCGTCCACTCAGAGGTCCCTGAGCTTATTTGTAGAGTATATAACTTTTGGGGTATGTAAATAGGACCCTTTAAATTGAAAATCCCCCCCAATGAGTACTAGTACCCTATTTCTCTTTGGGCAGGATTTGATGGGGTTCTGAGCCCTTGAGGTAAAAACCAGGGAGAGACTAGTACTCCCCTGATGGTTCCTTGAGCCCCCTGAGGGCTCCTGTTACCTTAAAAGAGGAGGGTCTTCACCCTATAGCCCCTCCTTCACTGGTTATATATGATTAATTATTTGTAAGAGAATACGGCAAGAGTTAACAAGCCCACCAAAATTAGTCTCAAGGAGAGATTGACTGGGGATATCAACTTTAGTATAATATTCAAATAAAAATCTTATTGGCAACTTCAATTTTGAGTGGAAGGTAATAATTGGAGTAGTGACCCTTTGTGTTACTAATATAAAGGGTGTGAGATTATTTATAAGCAAAGCTCCTTTGAGCTTCATTTATTTGGGGCAAGGCCCCTTTCCTTTTTATAAAGGTTTAAGGTGTGGCTTTTTCATTAAAATACCTTTTTATTGTCCAAGTCTGTGAGCTTTTAGCTTTTTGTTTGAATTATTTGAGTCAAAAACTGACTTTAACATTGGTCTTTGTCTTATTTTTTCAGGTATAACCATGACCAAGTTTAGCAATAGAGGTTATATTCTTGAAAGTGATGGACTGGAAGCTTAAAGCAAGGGAGGTGATGGACTGGTAGCTTGAAGCAAGGGAGGTGAAGGACTGGTATCTTGAAGCAAGGGTGATTAGTGCTCCCCTGCACCTCTTCAAAACCAAGGTTTATCTGACCCCTCCTGACAAAATCACCCCAACAACTGTCCCCCATTCTCCAACTTTGATTCCATTGTTTCACCCATTTGGAGGGGGACATGCAACCTATCCCTTCCCCCCAGGTCTGTCCGACCCATCCTGAAAACATCACTCCAACAACGGTGACACAGTCCACCATTCTCCAAAAACGCCACCCATCCCTTCCCACACACTCATACAACACCAGAATACACCAACCCGCCGCCCTTGATTCATTAAAAATCTGCCTCAAACCCTTCCTCCATTGCTAATAGTGTTCCCAAAAAGCAGAAAGAATACAGTTTTCCTGACAAAATCCAGCCTCCAAAGTACGCCAGGCTCCCTCAAGATTTGGTTTTGTTCCAAGGGGTAAGCCCAAACCCAACTTCCAAACCAACAGGTACAGGCCAGCCCATGGGAAACCCAGACTGATAAGAACCCTGAGCTGTAGCTAAGCTCTTCAATCCTCCAACCCCCACTAATTCACACTCTTTAGCCTTCAAATTTCCATTTATTAACCAACCTGAGGAATTTGAAGGCAACAACCTACCAAGTTCAGACCCTTCTCACAAGGTTGTGAACTCATATTTTCAAAAAAAGAGGGAACCCTTTTTATGGATAAAAGGAAATTGTTGTTTGTAGTATCCTATATGTCTTTAAATGCAAGCCATTGGATAAAATCCTACCTGGATCACCTTTCCAACCATGAGCCCTCCTTCCTCCTCAAATCTTGTTGCCACTTCATGGAGAAACATCATAAAACTTGAAGTAGCCAAAGCTGAGAAGGAACTTGTGAAATTTCAACTGAAGGAATCTAGATATGCTTGCACCCACATCCCAGAATTTTTATCCCTTATGAAAAAAGCCTCTGGATTGGATTATAGGTCCTTCTACTTCAATTTTCACCAAAGTCTTCCTTCTCAAAACCCAGATCAACCAGCAAGTTTCTATGGCTATTTGGAGAATCTTCAATAACTTGTTGAGGTTTTCTTATAATACAACTCCCATAACCACAAAAAATTCAATGAAAACTCTTCCCATTCCAACCACTCTAAACAAAAACACAAATCCCTATCTTAAATCAAATCAACTCAGTCTGAAAAGGGAAAAGGTAAGGACAAGAAGAAATGAGAATCTGCAAAGAAGCAAGCTTCCTCCACCAAAAAAAACTTGGATTTAGGTCCTGATGGCCAGCTCAAGTCTGAAGAGAATTCAAGAATAGAGAAGGAGGTTCTGTGCATGTATTTTGGTTGGAAGCACAAGACCAAAAACTTTAGAAAGAAGCCTGTAAACAATTCTCTTCCAACTCCCAATACTCCAATTCTTCAAACCAGCCAAGAAAGAATCAGGTGGTTTCCCAGTTTTTCTCCAGGATTACCACAGTATTGATTTTGGGTTACAAAAGATTCAAAAAGATTACTCTAAACAAATTTCTCAAGGCTTATGTTTTATTCCTCTTCACTGCGACATGATTAAGGTGATGCTCAATCTGTAATGGCTAATAATATGATTCTCCAGATTTCATTGCAGCCCATTCCTTTGGGCAGACCTATTCCTCTCTTCAATTTCAATCATAAAAATTCACCCTCTTAACTAATCCCCAACAATGTGAACTGGGTAATCTCACTTCCTTCTTTCCCTAGCTTTGAATGAGAATTCCTTCTAGTCAATGAATCATTCTTCAAAGAAATAATTCTGGGAATCAACTTAATTATTAATTTTTATCCAGAGATAAACTGGAAGATGGGGCTGCTCACCCTAATATTTCAGCCAGCCAAAAATCCTTGTCACAAATCCAGTTAAATCAACATGTGGAACCTACCTTCAACTGGTTTATCTTGAACTATGCCTTTGGAGCTGCAGCCCAATTAATTACCTCCAACCTCAGAAGTTTTGCATCATCAAAATAGAATGCAATTCACTTTGAGCTCAAAAATAGCCAATCTTGATTTGATATTCACTGATCCCTTGACAATTTCTCTGGAGGAAGAATATAGGGATTAACCCTTGAATATCATATAATTGGTTAATTCTTCTAAAATTCATGCTACTCCCCATCAATATATTTCAGCTGAATGGGAATATTTTGATTTTGAAAAAGATCATGAAGAATTAGAACCGGCGTTGGAAAAGGTTCCTACTGATTGCCATTATTTTCTATATATATTTTTTATGCAAGTTTAAAGCAGAAACGCTTCCTCTTCACCGGGCTTACAATCATCATATAAAACTGGAAGGCCCATTGCCTCCATTTCAGCAAAGATATTTTATATCTCAAAGTTAAAATTCATCCCTAAAAGCCTACGTAGCAGAGAATTCAGAGAAATGTTTCATCAATTCCAGGAATTACAGAACTAGAGAACCTGTTCTTTTTTTGTAAAAAATAAGGATGGAATATTGCATTTATGTGTTAATTATTTCAAGCTCAATGCTTTTACCAGGAAGAACCACTATCCACTTCCTCCAATGACTATATTTTCAGGCTCTTCTATCTTAAAAAAAATAAACCTCAGAGGTGCTTGCAATGTCTTGTGCATCAAGAAAGGAGGTGAAAACCTTACATAATTTGGATCTCAGTTTGGGAGCTATGAATGTTTGGTTATGTTTTTGGCCTGACTAATGCTCCAGCTACTATTCAAAACTTTATAAACAATATCCTTGCTGATCTCCTCACAATATATGTGTTGTTTTTCCTGGAAAATATCCTTATTTTCTCTAATAAATTACCAGAACATATCTCTTATGTGTGTGAAGCTCTAACCAGGCTCAGGAAGAAAAAACTCTATGCAAAGGCCTAAAAATGCAACTTCCATGCAATTTCTGTAGACTAACCTTGCTACATGATCTCAGGGGATGGAATTTTCATGGAAAAAATCAAATTCAAAACAATCTTTTCCTGGCTTACCCCTCAAAACAGAAACGTCTTGCAGTCTTTTCTAGGGTTTGCTAACTTTTATTTGATGATTTTTAATAGGCAAAGTACAAGATGGATGTGGAAGGATAGTTTTCATTGCATAATTGATTAAAGATACTGGGGAAGGGAAAAAAAGAGAAGAGAAGAGGAGGATACCTGAGGGAAGTACAAGATGGATGCAGAAGGATGAGGAAAGAGGTCCTTCCATCTACTTGGAGCTTCCCCAGGTATACTCCTGTGAATGTGACATGTGTACAACAGGTGAAAAGCATATAAGTAGGCAGTGACACCACTGAACCCCAATACCCCCCCCCTTCCCTTTCTGAGAATGTGACTTGAAAATGAAAGAGAAAACAAGTATATGAAATTTTGGAAAAAAAAGGAAGAAAGAGGAAGGAGGAAAGGAACAGAAAGGATTAAAGGAGCCACTGAAAACATAAAAAAATGTTTCTCAAGAGGAAACCTGGCGAGAGGTTTTGTGAGAATAGTGGAAAGCATATCCTTGCTGGGAACATGGATGAGATCAAAAATTTGATCATGGATACACTCCCTGAAAAAGTGGTAGAACACATGGATATGTTTAGTCCTGGCATGATTTTTGGGGTTCTTGGCCAACAACTCTGCAGCCTCATTCTACACATGGATTGGAATGGAGGATTTAGTGGTTAGTGCCAGTTATTTTAGAATGTGGTGTAGCAAAATTACCTCCTTGCACAATTCTGATAGCACTGTGTACTCAGCTTCTGTTCTTGAGAGGGACCCTGTGGACTTATTTTAAGACTTCCACGCGATTGCACCATTTCCAATAAAAAAAACATAGCCTTTGGTCAACCTCTGGTCTTCTCTGTGTTCTTCCAAATTGGAGTTGGAGTAGCCAGTGTGGCGGTTATCTCTAGAAACAAAGGAAAGTAGGCTCAGCATTTTAAATTTGGCCAAAATCAGCTCAGCAGTGGGTGGAAGTCCGCAGCACAAAAGGCTTGGAAAGTTTTTTGGTGGAATGTCTAATCCAGAGCAGAAAATTCAACTCTCAGCATTGATGTAGAGATTTTTTTCCAAAGCACAATAACAAGGATGGGCCGGAGTTTTCCCTTTGGGGGACAACAGACATGGTCAAACATAAATTCCCCTTGGCAACTATGGATTTACAAGTGCGGAAGCAAGTGATAAAAACTATTTAGTAGAAGTCCAAGGCCTGACTATGGGGTATGCACTGAGTTTGAGGTATTATGGGACAATCAACACTAAAGAAAAAGAGGCAGCATGCAGATTGCAGGGGATCCGTTAGTTATGTGGCATGTGGGATTGGGAGAGGTCTGCTAAGGAAGATCAATGGGGATATGTTGTTAGTAATGCATCAGCGCGACTCAACTGTTAGGAAGATCAGGGAACATAATCTCCAAATTTATTGTAAAAAAACCAATAAGCTAGGGGATTGGACTAATGGTGAGAAGGTTTATTGATGAATGCATGGAGGCAGTTAGGAGGAAAAATTGTTCTTTTTTTGTTTTCTCTCTTTTTGGAGTATTTTTTGGGTTGTATATAAAAGGGGAAAGTTTCCTGGACCGGAAATGGGGAGGTATTAAGGTATCAAAGCATCAAAGTATTGGGGTATCAAAAAATCAAATTAACGGATTAAAAAGGCGTATAGTATCATTATTTGCTTTTGAGAGTATTAGTTTGTTAAGTAACTTGGAGAATTTAATAGGAAAGTTCAACTGCGGAGCTCATTGGGGATTCCATCTTGTTTATGAATATTACTTCATTGCATGTTAGCTTAAGGAGTGTCTGTCTTAGTGCATAGTAGTTCTGAAAATAGCAGAGAAGGGATTTGGGAGTGATTCCCAACCACTGTGGTCTGCAGGAGCATCCCTTGTGGAGCAGATTTTCATTCTTTTTGTGGAGGTACAGGATTGTAACTGAAAGGGCAAGTGGGCTTTCCAGAACCTGGAGTGGGATTGATGGGGGGAAATTTTAAGGAAAACACAATCTCTTTCTCCACAGGATTGTAAATCAAAGGGCAAGTGGGCTTTCCAGTTCCAGAACCTGGAGTGGGCTTGTTTGGGGGAATTTTAAGGAACACACAATCTCTTTCCACACCAGCAATATGTAGGTTGCATCCAAGCTGCAGCTTCAGGCTCTTGGTGGATGATCATTAGTTTAGCACCTGAACAGATTCCTGCAAGTGTGATTAGAATGGATTGGAGAGGTTTTGTGAAAGCCAATTGACGGAAATGCAACATTGGGATGCCTACACTGAGAAATCTCTGGGAGGGATCCTATAAACTGGTTTTTACAGTCCAAAAGAAGGAGGTTTGTTGTGAAAACAATTGAATAGATTCTTGAAGTCAGATTCAGTTGGAGTGGAGACGCTGAAGTTTTTTTTACCAAGAAACTTCAAAAGGAAATTATTGATGAAGTGTGCCTGATTCAAGCAGAGCAGTTGGTTTGGGAAATTGCAAACAATTTGAAGCAAGAGGAAGTGATGCAGCTCCTTGTATGCTTCAATATTGAACTGTTGGCCCAGCAAGTTTATGATGGCTGAGAAAACAGAAAGTTCACCTACAATTGCTAGATAATTGACATTTGTTGTGAGCACTCCAAATAGACTACCCTGGTTGAGTTAGAAGTAAAAATTTGGATTGAGTTTTGAGGTCACCAAACCAAATCTGACAAGAGCTTTTTGCAACATGATGTTCCATTGAAAAGGCAAATGCTTCAGTCTGTAGATGGATAGGTCCAACTTGAATACCCAGTCCCAATGTTGTTTGTCTTCAAAACATGGGGGGTTTTTCATGAAAACCTCATGATCCAGCTTCCCATCGAGGAAGGCAGTTTTGAAATTGACTTGACTTCCCTGCAAATCATTTGATGCAATTAATCTGAGAATCAGGAAAATCATTTCCAGGCGCAGCATGGGTGAGAAAACCTCTTGGTAGTTGATACCATGGGTCTGTGTATAACCCATTTCAACTAGCTGAGACTTAAGTTTTTTAATTTAGTGATTGAGTCTCTGATTCACCTTGAAGACCCATTTTGATTCAATAATTTCATGTTTCTGTGGTCTTGGAACAAGGGTCTAAGTCTGCATTCCCAAAAGAGAAGAAAATTTGTCTTCAGCAGCCTTCAACCAGTGTTGTTTTTTTGTTTTTGGAGAACATAGGATCTGTTTCCATGTTTTAGGTTTATTGACATCCTCCATCTTTTGATGTGACGTTGAAAACTGGCTATATCTGTCATGTCAGCCACTAGAAAAACACATTTATCCAAATGTCTGAAAAAATCATATGTCTTGTTGGTATAGGGGTTAAGAACTGAAACTGCATGCAAAGTTGTGACAATTTTTCATAATTTTCACCCACGCAATCCAACTGTTTCCAGCCAAAATGAATTGCAACAATCATGGAACACCTCACGCGTCAGCCTGTTTTCCTGTTTTCAGTAGAAGAAAAATAATGTTAAATTGCCACATCCACCACCTGTGCCAGTGACTCCTCCCCCCATCAGATTTCATCCTCTCATCCTCATCTTAACTGGCCCTTCCTCTGTCCTTTCCTCTCTTGTTTCATCAATTATTTACCATTTCTTCCCTTCCTTCCAATTTGCATATGATATTTTGTCAATTCTCTAAGTGCTCAAGTTCTTTCCATATTGACTCCACTGGTAACCAGAACCATAGACACTTGGTCTCTAAATTTAATCAATGGAAACATTGGAAAAATGATAAAAACTCAAATTCATCATTCTTTTCAACTTTGGATACTTTGATTATCCCACCAATGGAATCTCCCTCTGAATCTGAACCCAACCAAATCACACAATCAATACTTTCTGATCAAGAAGATGAATCCAAGGAACTGATCAACTCCCCATCAATTAATATTTTTTTACTTCAAGTATCCTAGAGAAGACAATTCCTGATGATTTTCCTGAGTTTAGAAATGGCTTCTTCTTTTTGATTATGGCTGAACCTCTATGTAAATCTCAGTGCGCAGCAATGAAATACAGCACATTTATTATTAATGCCCCTTTTGAATGCAATAAAGGAAAATCTTACCTTGAATAATCTTGTTCTGTTCAACTTCAAACCCTCAAAGAAGAATTGCATGCAAAACTCAATAAGATTTTCTGTTGCCTTCTTGCTTTTCACTCTACCATCCTCCCAATTTACCCAACCACTGAAAGCTCAAAGAAAGATCAAATTAGGCTCTTCAATTTGGAACCAAATTATTTATAGAAAATTTTTTCTTTGGAAACTAACATCAAGGGAAGTTTCAAACCCAAAAAGGTCGCCTAAAAATCACTCAATTTCTCACCATTTGCATTCTGGATTCACTATTCATTATCCAATCCTTTTGCTTGTGGATAACATGGTTCCTTTAAATTCCTGCCATTTAGAATGATATTGATGCATGGAAAGTCAAAATACTACACAGCAATCCTGGAGTATTGATTGATATCCAGAAAGCAGAAGCTTGGAAAAATCTAGCATGGTCTGAATGTCCAAACAACAATCTGTTGGGTTAATTGCAATGTTTTCCATGAATCTATCTTCACACATCAGAAATCAAGTTTAATACACTTTAATCTTGGGGTTGACACCAGGACTTCAAGCAACTATTATGACTACCATTTGACACATTCTCAACCTTTTGGTTAATAAACTCATGGATCTCTTGCTAACAACTAGATTTTAAACTAGAAAATACCCCAATGGACAAATGGTTCAAGTTCAACTTCTGCCTCTTGTTGGCAACAAAGGTGCTCCTCACAAGGTTTCCAGATTTGCCTTGCATTTGTTAAATACTTCTGTTTCTGGTTTCATTCAAATAAAGAAAGAAGGAAGACATTTTTCAAGGACCCCCAAGAGATGGCCCTAACATTTTTCAAATTTCAGAGAAGTTGCAACAAACTACTACAATCAAATTAAAAGATGACCTTCTAAAAAAGGCTGGTTTTTGTTACTCAGAACTGAACCAACTTCTGTATTGTGACCCCGTGGCTAATGTGACTTTGGGATTGATGCCCAACTAGTTGGAGGGGTTCCTATCTCATCACTTTTGGGAACGCTGGGGATTCAAGTCTCTGTCCTTCAAAGAAAATTGGTGCCAAGGTTATCAAAGCAATACTCCAAGAAAACAGAGGCAATTGGATGTTGATGAAGATGAGAATGACTTGGAAAATCACATGAGCAATGAGGGTAAGGAAACTAGTGATTTGGTGTTAAAATAAACATGCACTCAGGTAATTTGCATATTAGTGTGCAATCCAAATGAGATGCAAAAATGGGCCTCCATGGCCCATTGGAAATCACGTGGGCCATGTGGGCCTATGTCAATGTTATTGGTTTTGGGCACTTGTGTGCCAAAAACTGTTTTCCAAGTCAATTGGGACACAGGCCTTGACGGGCCTGTAAGGGTGGATTGGCCACCTTAGCCAGATGGGCTTATCTGGGCATTTATGGGCCCAAGGATTATTATGGACATACTTGGCCAGATGGGCTGGACCGCCAAAGTATGTTTTTTGGGGTCATTGGGTCTTGGAGGCCCATTGGGGCTGCCACCCATGTTGCAGCCCGCTTGGGGCCGCTTGTTTCTCACCTGGGGCCCGTTGTGGGGCCCAACGGCGCTTCAACTGGTACAGGCTGTTCAAAAGGGTTCAGAACTAATTCCAAGTGGGCTGAGTAAGCCCAAACCAAGTAACAGGGCTTTTAGAGCCTGTAGAGCACATTTGAGGCGGAATTTTTGCCTTTTGCTTGTCATTACATGAGCTCCACATGAGCACCATCTTTTGTATTTACCAAGCTCTTCTCCCTGCTGTTTTCCATCCAATGATTCATCCATTCATTCAAATTAACACGCGTGCCATTGCCTCTGCATCAGATCAAGGATCAATCATAAGACACTTTTGTCTCAGCATTTCTTTTGCTTTAAATACTGATCTTTTACTAATTTTGTGGGCCAATTAATCTCAATTTGGAACTCAATCAGGGAACCCAAGGTGGTCTGTTAAATCACAAGTAAATGGACTATTTCTGAATGAAAGATATTAAGATCCCATCAATTATTGGCTGTATGGCAAGCATGTTGGGTCAAGAAAAGGGTGGGAAGCTAAGGGCTTCACAATGATATGTAATTTTTATCTAAATCCTCCCCTTGATTGTAGGCAAAATATTTTTTGATGAAATAAACAACATGAAAGAAAATCAATCTCTCTTCATGGAACAAATTACATGATTAATGAAATTTACCCACATTGTGGCATCAAGGGAAATAAAATCCTCACATATTGATTGGTTTGATACAAACTGCAAACAATACAACAAAAACTTGCAAAAGACCTTTGGAAACTTGGTGCTGAACCCAAAACATCACTATGTGTTGCATGTCCCATAGATGATCAAAAGATGGGGGCAATTAATTGGGGTGGCTGAATTCTCTGAAAAAATGCTCATTGGCAAGTTGCAAGGCTTGAATAAAAATAATTGCCTTGGTAAGTGTGTTGCATCTTGATTTTCCATTAAGGAAACTAATTCCTGGTTCATGAAAATCACATGAGAAATGGAGGGAACAATGCTAAAAAAAAATTCAGATTCAAGAAATGGAAGCAAACAGCAAGTCAACAAAGTTCCTGACCTTAGGGGGTGATCATGGTTGCAACAAGATGGGTTGCAAAATATTAATTGATGATTACCTGTACTTCAGGTTATTGGAATTAGTACAAGACAGAAATTGGCAAGTACGCAGCTATCATGACCTTCCCCACCCTCCTGGTTGG
>CM062621.1:16531897-16577916 GCA_025617555.3 Puccinia polysora | reverse complement strand
GACCCATCCTGAAAACATCACTCCAACAACGGTGACACAGTCCACCATTCTCCAAAAACGCCACCCATCCCTTCCCACACACTCATACAACACCAGAATACACCAACCCGCCGCCCTTGATTCATTAAAAATCTGCCTCAAACCCTTCCTCCATTGCTAATAGTGTTCCCAAAAAGCAGAAAGAATACAGTTTTCCTGACAAAATCCAGCCTCCAAAGTACGCCAGGCTCCCTCAAGATTTGGTTTTGTTCCAAGGGGTAAGCCCAAACCCAACTTCCAAACCAACAGGTACAGGCCAGCCCATGGGAAACCCAGACTGATAAGAACCCTGAGCTGTAGCTAAGCTCTTCAATCCTCCAACCCCCACTAATTCACACTCTTTAGCCTTCAAATTTCCATTTATTAACCAACCTGAGGAATTTGAAGGCAACAACCTACCAAGTTCAGACCCCTTCTCACAAGGTTGTGAACTCATATTTTCAAAAAAAGAGGGAACCCTTTTTATGGATAAAAGGAAATTGTTGTTTGTAGTATCCTATATGTCTTTAAATGCAAGCCATTGGATAAAATCCTACCTGGATCACCTTTCCAACCATGAGCCCTCCTTCCTCCTCAAATCTTGTTGCCACTTCATGGAGAAACATCATAAAACTTGAAGTAGCCAAAGCTGAGAAGGAACTTGTGAAATTTCAACTGAAGGAATCTAGATATGCTTGCACCCACATCCCAGAATTTTTATCCCTTATGAAAAAAGCCTCTGGATTGGATTATAGGTCCTTCTACTTCAATTTTCACCAAAGTCTTCCTTCTCAAAACCCAGATCAACCAGCAAGTTTCTATGGCTATTTGGAGAATCTTCAATAACTTGTTGAGGTTTTCTTATAATACAACTCCCATAACCACAAAAAATTCAATGAAAACTCTTCCCATTCCAACCACTCTAAACAAAAACACAAATCCCTATCTTAAATCAAATCAACTCAGTCTGAAAAGGGAAAAGGTAAGGACAAGAAGAAATGAGAATCTGCAAAGAAGCAAGCTTCCTCCACCAAAAAAAACTTGGATTTAGGTCCTGATGGCCAGCTCAAGTCTGAAGAGAATTCAAGAATAGAGAAGGAGGTTCTGTGCATGTATTTTGGTTGGAAGCACAAGACCAAAAACTTTAGAAAGAAGCCTGTAAACAATTCTCTTCCAACTCCCAATACTCCAATTCTTCA
This sequence comes from Puccinia polysora, assembly GCA_025617555.3. Taxonomy (NCBI): domain Eukaryota; kingdom Fungi; phylum Basidiomycota; class Pucciniomycetes; order Pucciniales; family Pucciniaceae; genus Puccinia; species Puccinia polysora. The sequence continues at coordinate 16,576,699 of CM062621.1, read as the reverse complement.
AACCAGCCAAGAAAGAATCAGGTGGTTTCCCAGTTTTTCTCCAGGATTACCACAGTATTGATTTTGGGTTACAAAAGATTCAAAAAGATTACTCTAAACAAATTTCTCAAGGCTTATGTTTTATTCCTCTTCACTGCGACATGATTAAGGTGATGCTCAATCTGTAATGGCTAATAATATGATTCTCCAGATTTCATTGCAGCCCATTCCTTTGGGCAGACCTATTCCTCTCTTCAATTTCAATCATAAAAATTCACCCTCTTAACTAATCCCCAACAATGTGAACTGGGTAATCTCACTTCCTTCTTTCCCTAGCTTTGAATGAGAATTCCTTCTAGTCAATGAATCATTCTTCAAAGAAATAATTCTGGGAATCAACTTAATTATTAATTTTTATCCAGAGATAAACTGGAAGATGGGGCTGCTCACCCTAATATTTCAGCCAGCCAAAAATCCTTGTCACAAATCCAGTTAAATCAACATGTGGAACCTACCTTCAACTGGTTTATCTTGAACTATGCCTTTGGAGCTGCAGCCCAATTAATTACCTCCAACCTCAGAAGTTTTGCATCATCAAAATAGAATGCAATTCACTTTGAGCTCAAAAATAGCCAATCTTGATTTGATATTCACTGATCCCTTGACAATTTCTCTGGAGGAAGAATATAGGGATTAACCCTTGAATATCATATAATTGGTTAATTCTTCTAAAATTCATGCTACTCCCCATCAATATATTTCAGCTGAATGGGAATATTTTGATTTTGAAAAAGATCATGAAGAATTAGAACCGGCGTTGGAAAAGGTTCCTACTGATTGCCATTATTTTCTATATATATTTTTTATGCAAGTTTAAAGCAGAAACGCTTCCTCTTCACCGGGCTTACAATCATCATATAAAACTGGAAGGCCCATTGCCTCCATTTCAGCAAAGATATTTTATATCTCAAAGTTAAAATTCATCCCTAAAAGCCTACGTAGCAGAGAATTCAGAGAAATGTTTCATCAATTCCAGGAATTACAGAACTAGAGAACCTGTTCTTTTTTTGTAAAAAATAAGGATGGAATATTGCATTTATGTGTTAATTATTTCAAGCTCAATGCTTTTACCAGGAAGAACCACTATCCACTTCCTCCAATGACTATATTTTCAGGCTCTTCTATCTTAAAAAAAATAAACCTCAGAGGTGCTTGCAATGTCTTGTGCATCAAGAAAGGAGGTGAAAACCTTACATAATTTGGATCTCAGTTTGGGAGCTATGAATGTTTGGTTATGTTTTTGGCCTGACTAATGCTCCAGCTACTATTCAAAACTTTATAAACAATATCCTTGCTGATCTCCTCACAATATATGTGTTGTTTTTCCTGGAAAATATCCTTATTTTCTCTAATAAATTACCAGAACATATCTCTTATGTGTGTGAAGCTCTAACCAGGCTCAGGAAGAAAAAACTCTATGCAAAGGCCTAAAAATGCAACTTCCATGCAATTTCTGTAGACTAACCTTGCTACATGATCTCAGGGGATGGAATTTTCATGGAAAAAATCAAATTCAAAACAATCTTTTCCTGGCTTACCCCTCAAAACAGAAACGTCTTGCAGTCTTTTCTAGGGTTTGCTAACTTTTATTTGATGATTTTTAATAGGCAAAGTACAAGATGGATGTGGAAGGATAGTTTTCATTGCATAATTGATTAAAGATACTGGGGAAGGGAAAAAAAGAGAAGAGAAGAGGAGGATACCTGAGGGAAGTACAAGATGGATGCAGAAGGATGAGGAAAGAGGTCCTTCCATCTACTTGGAGCTTCCCCAGGTATACTCCTGTGAATGTGACATGTGTACAACAGGTGAAAAGCATATAAGTAGGCAGTGACACCACTGAACCCCAATACCCCCCCCCTTCCCTTTCTGAGAATGTGACTTGAAAATGAAAGAGAAAACAAGTATATGAAATTTTGGAAAAAAAAGGAAGAAAGAGGAAGGAGGAAAGGAACAGAAAGGATTAAAGGAGCCACTGAAAACATAAAAAAATGTTTCTCAAGAGGAAACCTGGCGAGAGGTTTTGTGAGAATAGTGGAAAGCATATCCTTGCTGGGAACATGGATGAGATCAAAAATTTGATCATGGATACACTCCCTGAAAAAGTGGTAGAACACATGGATATGTTTAGTCCTGGCATGATTTTTGGGGTTCTTGGCCAACAACTCTGCAGCCTCATTCTACACATGGATTGGAATGGAGGATTTAGTGGTTAGTGCCAGTTATTTTAGAATGTGGTGTAGCAAAATTACCTCCTTGCACAATTCTGATAGCACTGTGTACTCAGCTTCTGTTCTTGAGAGGGACCCTGTGGACTTATTTTAAGACTTCCACGCGATTGCACCATTTCCAATAAAAAAAACATAGCCTTTGGTCAACCTCTGGTCTTCTCTGTGTTCTTCCAAATTGGAGTTGGAGTAGCCAGTGTGGCGGTTATCTCTAGAAACAAAGGAAAGTAGGCTCAGCATTTTAAATTTGGCCAAAATCAGCTCAGCAGTGGGTGGAAGTCCGCAGCACAAAAGGCTTGGAAAGTTTTTTGGTGGAATGTCTAATCCAGAGCAGAAAATTCAACTCTCAGCATTGATGTAGAGATTTTTTTCCAAAGCACAATAACAAGGATGGGCCGGAGTTTTCCCTTTGGGGGACAACAGACATGGTCAAACATAAATTCCCCTTGGCAACTATGGATTTACAAGTGCGGAAGCAAGTGATAAAAACTATTTAGTAGAAGTCCAAGGCCTGACTATGGGGTATGCACTGAGTTTGAGGTATTATGGGACAATCAACACTAAAGAAAAAGAGGCAGCATGCAGATTGCAGGGGATCCGTTAGTTATGTGGCATGTGGGATTGGGAGAGGTCTGCTAAGGAAGATCAATGGGGATATGTTGTTAGTAATGCATCAGCGCGACTCAACTGTTAGGAAGATCAGGGAACATAATCTCCAAATTTATTGTAAAAAAACCAATAAGCTAGGGGATTGGACTAATGGTGAGAAGGTTTATTGATGAATGCATGGAGGCAGTTAGGAGGAAAAATTGTTCTTTTTTTGTTTTCTCTCTTTTTGGAGTATTTTTTGGGTTGTATATAAAAGGGGAAAGTTTCCTGGACCGGAAATGGGGAGGTATTAAGGTATCAAAGCATCAAAGTATTGGGGTATCAAAAAATCAAATTAACGGATTAAAAAGGCGTATAGTATCATTATTTGCTTTTGAGAGTATTAGTTTGTTAAGTAACTTGGAGAATTTAATAGGAAAGTTCAACTGCGGAGCTCATTGGGGATTCCATCTTGTTTATGAATATTACTTCATTGCATGTTAGCTTAAGGAGTGTCTGTCTTAGTGCATAGTAGTTCTGAAAATAGCAGAGAAGGGATTTGGGAGTGATTCCCAACCACTGTGGTCTGCAGGAGCATCCCTTGTGGAGCAGATTTTCATTCTTTTTGTGGAGGTACAGGATTGTAACTGAAAGGGCAAGTGGGCTTTCCAGAACCTGGAGTGGGATTGATGGGGGGAAATTTTAAGGAAAACACAATCTCTTTCTCCACAGGATTGTAAATCAAAGGGCAAGTGGGCTTTCCAGTTCCAGAACCTGGAGTGGGCTTGTTTGGGGGAATTTTAAGGAACACACAATCTCTTTCCACACCAGCAATATGTAGGTTGCATCCAAGCTGCAGCTTCAGGCTCTTGGTGGATGATCATTAGTTTAGCACCTGAACAGATTCCTGCAAGTGTGATTAGAATGGATTGGAGAGGTTTTGTGAAAGCCAATTGACGGAAATGCAACATTGGGATGCCTACACTGAGAAATCTCTGGGAGGGATCCTATAAACTGGTTTTTACAGTCCAAAAGAAGGAGGTTTGTTGTGAAAACAATTGAATAGATTCTTGAAGTCAGATTCAGTTGGAGTGGAGACGCTGAAGTTTTTTTTACCAAGAAACTTCAAAAGGAAATTATTGATGAAGTGTGCCTGATTCAAGCAGAGCAGTTGGTTTGGGAAATTGCAAACAATTTGAAGCAAGAGGAAGTGATGCAGCTCCTTGTATGCTTCAATATTGAACTGTTGGCCCAGCAAGTTTATGATGGCTGAGAAAACAGAAAGTTCACCTACAATTGCTAGATAATTGACATTTGTTGTGAGCACTCCAAATAGACTACCCTGGTTGAGTTAGAAGTAAAAATTTGGATTGAGTTTTGAGGTCACCAAACCAAATCTGACAAGAGCTTTTTGCAACATGATGTTCCATTGAAAAGGCAAATGCTTCAGTCTGTAGATGGATAGGTCCAACTTGAATACCCAGTCCCAATGTTGTTTGTCTTCAAAACATGGGGGGTTTTTCATGAAAACCTCATGATCCAGCTTCCCATCGAGGAAGGCAGTTTTGAAATTGACTTGACTTCCCTGCAAATCATTTGATGCAATTAATCTGAGAATCAGGAAAATCATTTCCAGGCGCAGCATGGGTGAGAAAACCTCTTGGTAGTTGATACCATGGGTCTGTGTATAACCCATTTCAACTAGCTGAGACTTAAGTTTTTTAATTTAGTGATTGAGTCTCTGATTCACCTTGAAGACCCATTTTGATTCAATAATTTCATGTTTCTGTGGTCTTGGAACAAGGGTCTAAGTCTGCATTCCCAAAAGAGAAGAAAATTTGTCTTCAGCAGCCTTCAACCAGTGTTGTTTTTTTGTTTTTGGAGAACATAGGATCTGTTTCCATGTTTTAGGTTTATTGACATCCTCCATCTTTTGATGTGACGTTGAAAACTGGCTATATCTGTCATGTCAGCCACTAGAAAAACACATTTATCCAAATGTCTGAAAAAATCATATGTCTTGTTGGTATAGGGGTTAAGAACTGAAACTGCATGCAAAGTTGTGACAATTTTTCATAATTTTCACCCACGCAATCCAACTGTTTCCAGCCAAAATGAATTGCAACAATCATGGAACACCTCACGCGTCAGCCTGTTTTCCTGTTTTCAGTAGAAGAAAAATAATGTTAAATTGCCACATCCACCACCTGTGCCAGTGACTCCTCCCCCCATCAGATTTCATCCTCTCATCCTCATCTTAACTGGCCCTTCCTCTGTCCTTTCCTCTCTTGTTTCATCAATTATTTACCATTTCTTCCCTTCCTTCCAATTTGCATATGATATTTTGTCAATTCTCTAAGTGCTCAAGTTCTTTCCATATTGACTCCACTGGTAACCAGAACCATAGACACTTGGTCTCTAAATTTAATCAATGGAAACATTGGAAAAATGATAAAAACTCAAATTCATCATTCTTTTCAACTTTGGATACTTTGATTATCCCACCAATGGAATCTCCCTCTGAATCTGAACCCAACCAAATCACACAATCAATACTTTCTGATCAAGAAGATGAATCCAAGGAACTGATCAACTCCCCATCAATTAATATTTTTTTACTTCAAGTATCCTAGAGAAGACAATTCCTGATGATTTTCCTGAGTTTAGAAATGGCTTCTTCTTTTTGATTATGGCTGAACCTCTATGTAAATCTCAGTGCGCAGCAATGAAATACAGCACATTTATTATTAATGCCCCTTTTGAATGCAATAAAGGAAAATCTTACCTTGAATAATCTTGTTCTGTTCAACTTCAAACCCTCAAAGAAGAATTGCATGCAAAACTCAATAAGATTTTCTGTTGCCTTCTTGCTTTTCACTCTACCATCCTCCCAATTTACCCAACCACTGAAAGCTCAAAGAAAGATCAAATTAGGCTCTTCAATTTGGAACCAAATTATTTATAGAAAATTTTTTCTTTGGAAACTAACATCAAGGGAAGTTTCAAACCCAAAAAGGTCGCCTAAAAATCACTCAATTTCTCACCATTTGCATTCTGGATTCACTATTCATTATCCAATCCTTTTGCTTGTGGATAACATGGTTCCTTTAAATTCCTGCCATTTAGAATGATATTGATGCATGGAAAGTCAAAATACTACACAGCAATCCTGGAGTATTGATTGATATCCAGAAAGCAGAAGCTTGGAAAAATCTAGCATGGTCTGAATGTCCAAACAACAATCTGTTGGGTTAATTGCAATGTTTTCCATGAATCTATCTTCACACATCAGAAATCAAGTTTAATACACTTTAATCTTGGGGTTGACACCAGGACTTCAAGCAACTATTATGACTACCATTTGACACATTCTCAACCTTTTGGTTAATAAACTCATGGATCTCTTGCTAACAACTAGATTTTAAACTAGAAAATACCCCAATGGACAAATGGTTCAAGTTCAACTTCTGCCTCTTGTTGGCAACAAAGGTGCTCCTCACAAGGTTTCCAGATTTGCCTTGCATTTGTTAAATACTTCTGTTTCTGGTTTCATTCAAATAAAGAAAGAAGGAAGACATTTTTCAAGGACCCCCAAGAGATGGCCCTAACATTTTTCAAATTTCAGAGAAGTTGCAACAAACTACTACAATCAAATTAAAAGATGACCTTCTAAAAAAGGCTGGTTTTTGTTACTCAGAACTGAACCAACTTCTGTATTGTGACCCCGTGGCTAATGTGACTTTGGGATTGATGCCCAACTAGTTGGAGGGGTTCCTATCTCATCACTTTTGGGAACGCTGGGGATTCAAGTCTCTGTCCTTCAAAGAAAATTGGTGCCAAGGTTATCAAAGCAATACTCCAAGAAAACAGAGGCAATTGGATGTTGATGAAGATGAGAATGACTTGGAAAATCACATGAGCAATGAGGGTAAGGAAACTAGTGATTTGGTGTTAAAATAAACATGCACTCAGGTAATTTGCATATTAGTGTGCAATCCAAATGAGATGCAAAAATGGGCCTCCATGGCCCATTGGAAATCACGTGGGCCATGTGGGCCTATGTCAATGTTATTGGTTTTGGGCACTTGTGTGCCAAAAACTGTTTTCCAAGTCAATTGGGACACAGGCCTTGACGGGCCTGTAAGGGTGGATTGGCCACCTTAGCCAGATGGGCTTATCTGGGCATTTATGGGCCCAAGGATTATTATGGACATACTTGGCCAGATGGGCTGGACCGCCAAAGTATGTTTTTTGGGGTCATTGGGTCTTGGAGGCCCATTGGGGCTGCCACCCATGTTGCAGCCCGCTTGGGGCCGCTTGTTTCTCACCTGGGGCCCGTTGTGGGGCCCAACGGCGCTTCAACTGGTACAGGCTGTTCAAAAGGGTTCAGAACTAATTCCAAGTGGGCTGAGTAAGCCCAAACCAAGTAACAGGGCTTTTAGAGCCTGTAGAGCACATTTGAGGCGGAATTTTTGCCTTTTGCTTGTCATTACATGAGCTCCACATGAGCACCATCTTTTGTATTTACCAAGCTCTTCTCCCTGCTGTTTTCCATCCAATGATTCATCCATTCATTCAAATTAACACGCGTGCCATTGCCTCTGCATCAGATCAAGGATCAATCATAAGACACTTTTGTCTCAGCATTTCTTTTGCTTTAAATACTGATCTTTTACTAATTTTGTGGGCCAATTAATCTCAATTTGGAACTCAATCAGGGAACCCAAGGTGGTCTGTTAAATCACAAGTAAATGGACTATTTCTGAATGAAAGATATTAAGATCCCATCAATTATTGGCTGTATGGCAAGCATGTTGGGTCAAGAAAAGGGTGGGAAGCTAAGGGCTTCACAATGATATGTAATTTTTATCTAAATCCTCCCCTTGATTGTAGGCAAAATATTTTTTGATGAAATAAACAACATGAAAGAAAATCAATCTCTCTTCATGGAACAAATTACATGATTAATGAAATTTACCCACATTGTGGCATCAAGGGAAATAAAATCCTCACATATTGATTGGTTTGATACAAACTGCAAACAATACAACAAAAACTTGCAAAAGACCTTTGGAAACTTGGTGCTGAACCCAAAACATCACTATGTGTTGCATGTCCCATAGATGATCAAAAGATGGGGGCAATTAATTGGGGTGGCTGAATTCTCTGAAAAAATGCTCATTGGCAAGTTGCAAGGCTTGAATAAAAATAATTGCCTTGGTAAGTGTGTTGCATCTTGATTTTCCATTAAGGAAACTAATTCCTGGTTCATGAAAATCACATGAGAAATGGAGGGAACAATGCTAAAAAAAAATTCAGATTCAAGAAATGGAAGCAAACAGCAAGTCAACAAAGTTCCTGACCTTAGGGGGTGATCATGGTTGCAACAAGATGGGTTGCAAAATATTAATTGATGATTACCTGTACTTCAGGTTATTGGAATTAGTACAAGACAGAAATTGGCAAGTACGCAGCTATCATGACCTTCCCCACCCTCCTGGTTGGGCAATAATGTTTGGGAAAGCAAAAGTACTCCAGAATTACAAATCCACACCAAAACTCAAGGTGTCTGTCCTTGAACCAAACATCTTCATCAGGTTTTATTGGAATCATATGGTGCAGTATGATCATGTCAAAGACATCATTCCGTATAAGCATCCATTCAAGGGGAGGCAGGTGGTACTCAATGTCCAAATAATAACAAACAAGTTTTGTAAGGAATTGAAAAGAGCATCAAGGAGGTTTTGATGTTGGCTGTACAAGATGAAGACCTTCATAGCTAGGTTGCAAAGCAATCAGATGGTGTTGATACCGGTAGATGTTTTCCAAGACCTGGCAGCATACCTCTACCTACGCAACGGTGTATATGAACTTCCCACTGGAAGTATCATACTCACCCCACTAAATCATCTCAGTATCTTTCACATCAGCTTACAACCTGAATCACTGTAGCTTTTTCAACGTTTCTTTTTATCCAATCTCTCTTTCTCCCCCCCCTCGTGTTGTCAATTCCCTTTTTTATGGCTTTTTCACTCAACACAGCCCCCATCATGCAATGTAAACAGTTTTTTCTCTATCTCAATCATCAACCCCCAATCTTCCCAAAACAATGCCAGCTTTTTTAAAATTTTCTTTACCCAATAACCCCTTTTCTTTTTGGAAATTGATTTAATATTTGAACCTCATTAATTTTGGACTGAACCCTGCTGAGCCATATAAATGTCTTTGAAAGAGCTCAATTTCCCCCCGTTGAGATTTTGTTTGTTTTCAGTTTCTATCAAAGAAAATCCCTTTCAGAATTCACCCTCAATATTTTACTCTGGGACCAAAAAAATTTCCATCAGAAAATCACTTTTGGTGCACATGGACTTTGATTTCTCCACAATCAAACATGATTTTTTTTTCAGAAAAGCTCATGCAGGATTTTTGATTTCATATTTGCAATAACAGGGAACACAGGCTACTGCCATACATATCAGGCTTAAAAAGAGGAAGAAAAACCTTTTTTAAAAGAAAAAGCTACAATTTTTCTTGAAATCATCTGTTGGTTTGTGATGGTTTGTGTTGGTTCACATCTTGGATGATTCACGTAGATTCTTACTCCACCATGTCAGCAACCAAGCTGTTTCCATCAAATTTTCCCTAATCTTCATCTTCCTCCTCTTCCTCCTTGTCATCTTTGAAATCCTCTTCATCCTTATTCTCATTTTCCTTGTAGTTGGAGCCCTCCTCATACTTAAAAGGTTTTTCCCAATTGCAGTCCAAAAGATTGGTTTTGGAGTCCTGGGGGCTGTCACCCTCTATATAAATGACTCCACCTTCAACTTTCTCTTCATCCTTGTTTTCATCCTCATCTTTTTCCTATTCTTCCTCTTCAATTATTTTGTTCAAACTATGGAGATCCAGAGCTCCTTCCAAGTAAATTTTGTTGAATTGAAGGTTGGAGATTTTCTCTTTTCTATCATAGTTGGGATGGTTTTGGGTTAATAGCGACCTACTTGGATCTTTTAGGAATGCCACTTGGGCCACATTTGGAATTCTACATTGTTGCTCTATTGGCAACTGCTTCAGCCAATTGTGGTTATAGAAGTAAATCAGTAATTCCATGGAAATTTTGGAGAACTTTGAAGGGATTGGAAATATTGTAAAATTCCTAACTCACATCTTTGAGGTCTTCCCAATAGCTTTGTCCATGATGTTAATCTGTTCATCTAATCTGCAAAATAAGATACTTGCAGTATTGGATTGATAGGATAATGTTTTGATTTCAAACAAATTGTGATTGGCATCCCATTTGTCATTACTGTGGGCTGCGGCATTGTCAAGAGTCATAAAATATTCTTTTGGATAACAATTTTCAGAAGAAAACTGGAGTCAAAGATTGCACAACTGGATCAAATTTTCAAAAAATGAGAAGTTAGATAGAAGGAAAAATGTGTGTGTGTTTTGGGAAAGTCCCTCACACAGCAACAATTCTTGGAAGCATTCTTAGTTTTTTTTCTCTTGGTACTTGCCAGACACTTTTTTCTCAGAGGTGAACTTCTGAGCAAGTACATGATGCACATAATGATTGTAAGCCTGCATGATCAGAGTCAAGTTCTTCTTTTACTTGTGATTGAATTTCATGAAGTTTGAGGCTCCCAAAGCCCTAATTTGTTGGTACAGTTTTCTGGAAGCAATACAACAGGCTGAATTGAATGAGATTTAAACATTTTCCTCAAGATTGTACCCCCAGCATCAAATACCAACTTTTGCAAGGTAGCCATTGAAATATGCAATATATCCATCCTTGATGCGGGTAATCTTTCTTCCTACCTTGATCCTTCCAGCGCAGGAAACCTTCAAAGTAAGAAAATTTTTCTATGCAAAATTTAGGCAGCATTTGAGTCTTCAAAAAACTTCTCAAAATCAGTCATAGTAGAGAAATTAGAAGAAAAGGTTTGGATGTGCTTGGGGTTGCCAGCAGGTGGAACAGAGGTAGTTTCAAGTAGTAAACAGAGTAATCAAATGTGGAAATACAACCATTCCTGAAATTAAACACACTGATTTTATTATGAAAAATTGATAATGTAGAGGCAGATTTCACCTTGGTTGAATTGAATTCTGGTGAGAAATACTCTGTGATCATTTGGTTTGGTTTCTTATTGATACTAGGTGGAGTTAAGCTGATTACTATTTTTTTATTGGGAGTTGAGACATACTTGGTCAAAAGTTCAGGCACAGTTTCAGATTGTTCACAAAGGAAGGGTTTCTTTTGGGTGCTTTGAATGACTATGTTGGAATGCTTATTAACTGGAGGCTTAGTGTTGAGTTGACAGCCTTCTTCATCCTAAATCATCACATTCCCCAGTGCCAATACTCTAAATATGAATCCCTGTTCTCCTCTTGATCCTCTGTTTTATTCTCTGTTCATTCTCATCAATCTCTCCTCTTCTTTTGATCCATCCTGATAAATCCATGTCTCCATCCTCTCATCCATCTCATCCCTTCTTCCTGTTCTTCCCTTCTTTTATCATCTTCTCTTCTAACCTCAAAATTGCCTCCTCCTCAGATTTCTTTCAATCAGTCTTGGCAACATCCACAACTCACCTCCTCAAATCTCAATAACACTATCAACCTTCCTCAACCAACATTCTCAACCATCCTTGAATTACCTCTTGTCCCACTGCTGTTTGATGGCTCTCAACCTCAGATTCTGTCTAGCTTTGAGAAAAATTACCTCAACCATATAATCTCATCTTTACTCAGCATTGATGCTTCTTTTCTGACCTTCATTTCAGTCTCTTCTCATTTCTCTGCCATCTCTACTGTCCATTATTGTTTCTCATATTCTGTCTCCTCTCTTTCAACCCTGTCATACCGGTAAGATGTCCTTCACATCATCTTAGACTCTACTTGATACTATTTGTTTAAGCTTTTTTTCTTTTCTGTCAAAGACTCTGCTGGTCTTAGATTTTGAAATCCAAATTTCAACTCTTCACGGTGTGGTTTCAATTTATAGACACGGATTGGGAACTGGGTTGCGGGTGCGCGCTCAGCATTGGGGGCAAGCGGGCTCAGCACTAGGGTATGCGGAGTGCTTAGCAGCGGCAGCTGCTGGATCAGCAGCAGCCGCTGTTTGGCTCCGCACCTGGTGGATGGGTTGGGCTCAGCATTGAATGCAGCGTGGGCGGCAATCCACCCTGGAGATTGGATTTGGAAGGTAGTGCGCTTGACTAGGTTTGCAGGCGCGCCAAATCGGATATGTAGGGGCGGAGCAATCCGCAGGCTATGAAGGAATGGATGAAGCGCGTGCGCAAGCGCGCGGATCATGCCAGATATTACTGAACACCCACAACGGGGGAAGACAAATGGATACGGACAGGTGCGGGGGTCTCCAAGAAGGGCGCGGTGCAAGGACCGCTTCATGAGAAGGACAAACTGGATGGACAGAACGGCGTACGGACAAGGGGGGGAGTTTGGTACAGAGGAGGTGGGGAGAGGAGGCTAGGGTTTCTGTTTTGGGATTTTTTTCTGTTTCCTTGTCATACTGTCATTTGCGCGTGTACTTAGGTTAGGGTTGAGGGGGAGGACTTATCCTCACTCCCAACTCCGGGTTAGAGGAGGGGAGGATGCGTAGAGGCAGAAGAGGAAGAATCACATCACATCATCGGATTGGATCACTCATCTCACCAGGAGATTAAAGGAACTCATACTGGATACACATCCAGGTGGAAAGTTCTTAGGATTGAAGGATTGGCGATTTCTCTCTCTCTCTACTTTTCTTTATCTCTTATTTCTATTTCTCATTTGAGTGCGACTTTGGACATCCTCATCTCCTTTCAAACGCAGGGAACCCTTAACTTCCGAACCTTGGGACAATTATAGGGGGATAAACTCTATTCTTTCCACATCTGGGGGTCTGGCCGGGAAGTAACCTTCCGTTTCTTGTCTTTCAAAGGTAACTGGGTGCGATGTCCTATTCATACCTCCCTACAGTTTCTCCTTCTTCTTCTTCTCCTTCTCCTTTGGTCTCCGGGTCCGCTACTCCGACCCCACTCTTGTCTTCCATCCCTCCTCCTCCCCCTCCCTCCGCTCGACCCCGGACAAGATACCCCATTCCCCCATTGGTCTCCAGTGACCATGAACCCACTCATCCGGTTTGCATCAGGCCGCGCAACTATCCTCACATCCGATTCAACACTGCGGATGTGGAGCAATTTATCTTGAGATACAAAGGTATTGCAGATGCGGAAGGTGCGTCAGACGCTGATAAGGCCCGGCTTGTCGTCCTGTTCATTATGGACAAAGAGAAGCTCCGGGATGTGGAGGAAATGGAAGGCTATGAGAATCAAGATTGGCCAAAACTGAAGGCGGAGATCCTAACGCGGTGGGGTAGGCGCAAACCTTGGTTGCGGGAAAGCGATTTTGACCGTGTGGCCTCAGAGGCAAGTGCGCGCGGAGGGGTCAGCACGCAGGTGGAGCTGGCGGAGTATACCTTGACATTCAATTGGATCTATTGGTACTTGTCAAAGAACGAGGTGGTGGTGGGACAGACGGGGGCTATGAAACGCGCGTTTCTAGGCAGTTTAGGCGCTCAACTCTGGGAAAGGGTGCAGCGGCATCTTTAAAATCACAACTTGGTAAAGCAGTCATTGGACGGGAGAATCGCTCTCCTTCCGGAGTTGGCTGTCATTTGCCGGGCTGTGGAGATTGAGCTCAACTTGGAGGAGCTTATTGAGGACACCGCTGAGTCCTTCCCAGCGGGACCAAAGAAATTGGCCCCCCAGGTTCCGGCTCCGGAGCAATTTCCGGCCCCAGTTTGACCTACTTCCACGCGTGTTCCGGTTCCTCAACCCGCGCCAGCCCCTCCGGTAAGCAAATTGATGGAACTGATGAAGGACCTGAAGATCTGCATGAGCCGTATGGGCCAGCAGCAGCCGCGAGGGCCTCCACCTCACATGGTGGAGGGGTTTTGGCCGCCCATTACCTTTGTGCCAAGGGGGTGCTTGTACTGCGGGGCAAATGGTCATTGGCAATTGGCGTGCAAGGAGCTTACGAAGGATCTCAGCGTGGGATTGGTTCAAACGGCGGGGATGGGGTACATGTTTCCAACGGGCAAACAGATTCCAATGGAGCCAAGCCAGCCAACCGCAATGCAGCAGGTGCGCACATGGGGTCAGGAGGCGGGAAAAATGGCGCAAGCGTCACTGGGCATTTTTACCGGTCCCGGATTGTGGCAACCACCTCGGGTGGAAGCTGAGGTAAGGGTAGTGGCAACGGAAGAAAAGGTGGCGGTCTCCGATAAAATGGAGGTGGACCCAAAGGAGCAATCAGCCGTTCCAAAACGGGCCGCGCGCGTGCCCGGAACCAAGGCGCCGGCAGCAAACCCTGTAGGGAAGAAGAAAGCGGCGGACATTGGGCAAAGGGTGATGGGTAACAAGACTCCGGTTCCGCTGACCTTGCGGGAACTGGCGGCCGTGTCTCCGGTGTGGAAACTTTAGGGAGGTTATCCTCACGAAGTTGTCCCTAGTTACGGGATCGATGGTTCTAGCGTCTGTAAGACCGAGATTGCTTCCTTTCCTTTACTCCGAGAGAGAGAGAGGGAGAATGAGATATGTAGATTGATGGATGCTAGGATGCTCCCCCCTACAACCCGAAGCCGAGGGGAAGGGTGTTTGAGCCCTCCCCCTCAACCCTAACCTAAGCACAAGCGCAAAGACAGACTGACAACCATGAAGAAGGAAACCTAGACCCAGAACCCTAACCCATCCCTTAACCCATACCCATACCCTACCCCCGCCAGCTCGCCTGTCATTACGCGCATCCGGCTCGTCTTTTCGTGGCGCGGCCCTCCGCCGCGCGATACCCAAGATTTGCCATGCTTGCGCGCATCCACCCGACGCGCCGTCGTGAATTTCCCGTCCCGTGGCCGGCCCGCGCTTGCGCGCGGCTGCCACGCATATAGCCCCGCTGTCGCCCCGCTTCTTCCTTCCCCGACTAGCCGCTCCGAGAACCCGGTCGGCCCAGCTCCATCCATGAGTCGGACATCCAAGCGGGTCGCGGCCCGCTTCCCTTAGTCAGGCCCGGCCCGCAGTCGCGTGCTTGATCCCGCCGCGCCCACTGCTGAACCCGCAGCGGCTACTGCTGAGAACCGGCGTACCCCAACTGCTGAGCCTAACCTACCAGATGCTGAGCGCGCAGGCCGCGACGCAGTCCCCGACCCGAGGCTATATAATGACACCACATCCCCCCCCAACTTGAGTTCTGTCCCCAGAGGTCCCTTCCCGTCGCCACCTCAACTACCCGCACCCCGCTCCTCCCTACCCACTCCCCTTTTCGCACTCCACCAACTCCCCTTCCACGCTCATCGCCGTCATGCTCCCCTGCGAATTCTGCGCCCGGACCGGGCAGGCGTGCTCAATCGCTCCTGGTCGACGCGCCTGTGTCGCTTGCCGTCGCAGCCATCGCTGTTGCTCGCTTAGCAATGGCATGCCCCGAGCTCCACCCAACTTCGGCTCCCGCCCCAGGCCGCGCAAAAGGGCTCGTCCCGACCCGTTCGTGGTTTCGGACGACAACACCATCTCGGAGGACTCGTGGACTCCGCCGGGCTCCCCTTCCCGCCGCCCTCCGCCAAGCGAGGATCGCGACTCGGCTTCCCCCTTTCGCCACGCAGGACCGCCGCGGAAGGAGGATTTCTCGTCCGTTGACGACTATTGGAGGGCCGTACGATTCTGGTCGGACCGCGTTCGGATGAGGGAAGGCGCGAGGGACCCGCGACTCGATGAGATTCTCCGGCGTCGCGCTGCTGCAGCCCCGGTTCCCCCTCTGGCACCTACACCGGCTCCTTCCGCCCCGGCTCCACAAGGTACTCCACCGCCGCCCGCGTCACCAGTGGTCTCGGACGGGAGGCCTACTACTCCCGAGGTCCCTCCTCCGCCGTCCCCGATTGTTGTTCCGTCGTCGCCCCCAGATGGACCGAGCCCTCCGCGCGATGCCCCAGGGACCCCCTCATCACCTCCTCGTCCGCTCGGATCAAGCCCCGTCCCAGCACCGGCACCGCCTTCCTCCAACTCCCCCGAGATCCCGGAGATCCCGGTCGTGATGGCACTCCCGGCGGCTGGCTTCGAGGCTTTCGCGGAACGGTCGACCGCGATGCTCCGCAACTTCCTGGCGACCCCCGGAGCCCAATCCTCCGAATCCCGGCGCGAGTTCTTGGCGTCTTACCGGGCCCTTCTGGCCTCATCAAGGGCGGACATGGAGGAGATGATGCGAATGGCTTAGACGTCCCCGCCCCCTTCCTTTTCTCCTTTCCCGTGTACTTTCTTGTCCCATTGTTGTACCGCGTTCGTTGGAGAAATATATTCTGCTGCGCAAGGAAACGAAAGGCCCGCGTCCGCGCGTCCGGGTGGAAAGTGAGTGTGAGTGCCGAGATCCGCGTCCGCGTGAGAAGTGAGTGTGAGTGAGGTTGAGGTTGAGATCCGCGTCCGCGCGCTCCCTCTGTGAGAGACCGTAAGTGACCAGTTATCCCAACGAAAAGAGGTACCTGGACCGCCCCAGACGGACTGCCACACAGTTCCCCGTACCCGTTCTACAAAACAAAACAAACACCGCGCCGACAGCGCGCGCTCACAACCGGGAGTATAAGGGAGAGGCGATGGGAACGAACATTCTGGGGTGTCTAGTCGTTCCGGCTGTGAACCGGCTAGAGCACCCCCTTACCAAGCTAAGCTTAAATCCGCGTCCATACCATCCCCGACCGTCGCGCCCGTCCGATGAAGAAAGAAACAGGAGAGAAATAGACAAAAACAAAAAAAAAAAGAAAGGAAACAGCCCGAATCCAAAGAAGAGAAAGAGAACATCCTATATTATTATTCCATTCATTCATTTTTTTTTTTTTTTTTTTTTTTTTTTTTTTTTTTTTTTTTTTTTTTTTTTTTTTTTTTTTTTTTTTTTTTTACAGTTAGCTCTTTGTCCCGCCATCCGTGAGCAGGGCTCGTCCTCGCTTTTGCGGGCCCGACACCACGCCGCGCCCGCGTACCTGCAATAAATAACCCATAGCCAGTACCAATCCAAAGCCAAGCCCAAACCAAAACATAAGGAAACGAACATTCTGGGGTGTCTAGTTGTCCCGGCTGTGAACCGGCTAGAACACCCCCTTACCAAATCATTCTTTAACCACCTAGCGCCCCCCCCCAGCTTGACAGCTGTCCCCAGCCGTCTGCAACCTCCTACTTCTCCCGGGTCGCGCGTCGCGCGCCGCTACTTCGCTGTCCGAACGATCCGCGCCGTTGTCCGACTCCGAGACCGCCTCGCCCCCGGGCCCCGAATCATCGCTCGCCGTCTCGTCAAAGGAAGTGGAACTGCGCGCGAAGAAGCGTTTTACGTGCGAAGCCGCGGCCTTCCGTTTAAGCAGCGTCCCGTCCAATTCCTCAAGCCCGTAGCTGCCGCCCAAGAACTTAGAGGCCACGCGGTACGGCCCGTTCCACCGGTTGGCGAAAAGCCGGCCCCACTGGGATTCCAGACTCCGATTATACAGCAGGACCAGGTCCCCCTTCTGCAGCGGATCCCGGAGCCGATGGGAACAGCGCTCGTCCCAATAGCGAACTGACGCCGTCCGGGTTTTCTTCAACCGCTCCGCGGCTTTTCCCAAGGTCTCCTCACGCCTAAGGAGCTGTTCAGCCCGTGCCTCGATCAGATCCGCGGACGTCTTAACCTTCCACCAATCCACGCCCAAAAACGTGTTCAGCTCGATGTCCACGGGAAGCACGGGCCGCTGCCCGTAGAGTAACTCGTAAGGAAAATACCCCGTCAAGCGCTTCACGGAGATCCGATCAGCGAAAAGGACCGCGGGGAGTGCCATCTGCCATCTTTTGCCGTCCTCGCCGCACATTTTCACCAGGGCATCCTTGATTGGTTGATGCCCCCGCTCGATCATCCCTGCGCCCTCCGGGTAGTATTCCGTCACGCGGCCAAACTTCGCTCCACAATTCTGCACCAGCGTCATCAGGCGTCCCCGAAACTCCGCCCCTCCGTCGACGGTGACCAAGCGAAGCAACCCGTAGCGCGCGAACCAGTCCTCTTCCAGAAACTGAGCCACCTTTTCCGCCAATAGTTTCGCCAAGGGCCTCGCTTCCACCCACCCAGACAGATCGTCGCGCGCAACCAGCAAATACGCAAACTTACCCGCCTTGATGTGGACCACGTCCAGCGAAACGCGCCCGAACAGCGCGTCCTCGCCCGTGGGGTGGCCAACCTCCTTGGGCAGCCTCAAGCTTCGCCGTTGGCAGGCCTTGCACGACTTTACCCAGTCACGCACCGCGCGAACGACCCCCGGCCACCAAAACCTCGCTTTCACCCTCCTCCGCGTCTCGACCTCACCCCGATGACCAAGGTCATCGTGCAGACTTCCTAGAATCACCTCCTGGTTGGCCCTAGAAGTCGCGACAACAAGAGGCACGGAGCCGCTCCGCCGCCATAACTGACCGTCCTGTAAGAAGAAGTTCAGAACGTTTCGCCTCACCCATCGGGCCACCGTTTCCGTCGTGCCCTCGGGGAACCGGAGATCCTGCAAATAAGAGCACAAAACCGCGTAACGTCCCGACTGGCGCAACGGAAGACAAACCGCCGCCTCCGTCTTTCCTACCTGAACGACCGGGGCTTCCACGTCCAAGGGTTCCGCCCCTTCGTATGGGTCGTCCCGCGGGTACCGCGACAGCGCGTCCGGCATCGTGAACGCCTTTCCTGGGATGTGCACCACGTTAAGGGAGAATAACTGGAGGAACGCTACCCACCTGGTCATGGGCGTGTTCGGCAGCGTCGGTGAGTTAATCATTTGCACCAAGGCCTCCGCGTCAACCAGGAGCTCGAAGTGCACGCCCCACAAAAGGTGCTGCAACCGCCGTACGATCTTGGTGACACCGCACAGTTCCAGCTTCGGCTGCGAATACCGACTCTCTGTCGCGGTAAAGGTGACCGATTCGTAGAGCACCGGCCTATCTTTTCCGTCCTCCTCCTGTGTCAAGACCCCCCCCGCGCCGAGCTCGCTAGAGTCGACCGCCAGGCGTATCCCTCCGGCGTCGTAATCGAGGTTCCGAAGGACGATGTCGCGCCCCACGATTTCCTTGAGCTTCGCGAAAGCGGCATCGCATCCCTCGGTCCACTTCCACTCCGCCCCCTTACGCGTCAATGCCCGCATTGGGCTCGCTACTTCCGCAAACCGCTCAATGAACATGCGGACGTAGCTGCACAACCCCAGAAACTGCAGGACGTGCGACACTGTCCGAGGGGTCAGCCATTCAAGAACCTTATTCCGCTTCTTCTCCGCTATTCGCCTCCCGTCGTAGGCCACGACATGCCCCAGCACTTCGAGCGCCGGAACGCAGACCGCCAACTTTTTCCCGGACACAGTAAGGCCTGCCTCCTCAATTCGGAAGAGGACTTGTTCCAGAGTTTCCGCGTATTCCCAGATGAATCGCCGGATCGCGGGTGCATCCTCTAAGACCGCGCCCTCGTAGTCCGTTCTGGGGCCTTTAATGCCAGCGTCGTCGATGAAGATCTGCACGCCTTCCGGAAGGTCGTCGCGTAGTATCCAGGTCATTTGGGCTTGGTATACCGCCACTGAGTTGGTCGCACCTTGCGGTAGCCGCGTCAGCTGCATCCTTCCTAGCCCGGTTTCAAACGCCGTCAGTGGCCGCGAGTCAGGGTGGAGTTCTCGCTGGTCATATCCCCCCATCACGTCCACCAGCCCGTAGCAAGCGCGCCCGGCCATCGACTCCAGAAATTCTTCAACACGCGGGGGAAGCCCCGCGTCGCAAATAGTGAACGAATTTAGCCTCTGAAGGTCGTGAACAATCCTTAGCGACTTCCCGTCCTGCTTAACGACCGCGAAGATAGGACTCGAGTAGCTTGACGTGGATTGCTCGTAAAGCCCCGTCCTCACGCGCTCCCGTACCAGCTCCAGAAAGGGCTCCCAAACGGTACGGGGGATCAGAATTGGCTTGATTTGCCACGGTTCGTGAGGGACAGTGGGAATAACGAAAGGGTCCCCAATCTCACTTCTCAACAAGCCGCGCTCGTCCGGTCCAAAAGCAAGTGCCTTCTCCCTTATTACCAATACCGACACCAGCAGATCCATCTCCTCCGCACTCAGCCATCCCGTCGGTCCGAAGTTAAGGGCCTCCACCCGCTCGTCCGTGATTTGCGCCGACCGCGTTACCCATCCATTCTTCCTAAGGGGCGTCTCCCACGGGTCGCGGGACCACGCAATCGGTCGTAAGGGTCCGTTGAGCCCCTGAGGCATTGGCTCGTTCCGCGGCCGGACTTTCCGCGCTACCGGTTTGTACTTGCCCGCATTGCACCGCGCCATCCAGACCCGATCGTCGCCGTCGTAAGTCCTAGTAATGACCAGACCGGGGCTTTCGCCTTTGCTCACAACTGTGGCACGATGATAGGGTTTTCGAAGCGTAGAGCCTTCCGGCGATGCATACTGAGGAATGGGACTTACTTCCGGCACCTGCCCCCCACGCGCGTCCTCCCCCGCCTGCTCCTCATCTGTCGGCCGCCCGTGCAGAGCCGGAGCCTGCTCCGCACGGTTCCCGCGGCCAACTAGGAAAAATCCTCCGCAGGGTAACCCTTACGGTCAACCCCCGCGCCAGACTCTTCGTTGCCGCCAGACACTGGGTCCTGTACCCATTTCCCTCTCCCGTGATTGCAGATCGTCGTCTCGAACCGTGCTCCGAGCGAGTCTTCGACGGTCAGCGCCTCCGTTCCTTCCTCGGCGTTGAAGGCCATTTGGGCTCGGAACCCAAACATGAATGGCCGTCCTAGAATCACGTCTCCGCACTCCACTGAGAGAAATGACAGAGGCTTACAGACCTTGGCGACTTCCACCTCCTCCGCCTCTACTACCCCGTCCACGCAACATTCCCCGCCATTTAACGCCCGAAGACCCATCGCACACTTCCTCCGCACCAGACCGAGCTCGTCCACTAACCTTGATGGGAGCAGGTTGACCATCGACCTGCTATCCACCATCGCCCACACCTTCCGCCCGGCGATGGTCATTGCGACATAAGCGAGCGGAACGGATACCGACTTCGACCGGCACGGCTCGGGATCCATTTCCTCCTCCGCCACGTTAACCCGCTGAACCGTTGTCGGCACCCGACCCTGACCGCAATCTTTCAAGGCCTGGACCATCTCGTCGACGACCGCGGGGGACACCGCCGCTAGCTCTCGTAGGGTCAGGGGTATTGGTGAGTCGTTCCCCATTACCCTCCGGACGATGTCCGCGGCCTTCTTCTTTCCCACGGGATTAGAGGACGGCCCGTCCGAAATTGGCACTCGCGCGACTGGCTTCGAAGCCGTTGATCGCTCGTCGACATCCATCGCAATGCGCTCATTCGTCGCCAACGCCCTGACTTCGGCCTCCACTCTCGGAGCTACCCAGGTCCCGGGCGCGGTGACAATCCCAAGCGAGACCCGAGCAGTCTCGGTCTTAGCCTTCGCTCTTTCCCGCACTCGCACCATTGGTGGCGGCTTGTCCTTAGTCAGATCCACCGATTCACCCGTCGGAAATATGTACGTCATCCCGGATGCGCGAACAAGCCCTTCGTCCATGTCCCGAGTGAGATCCTCACAAACTGACTTCCAGTGCCCTCTCACCCCGCAATATGAACATCGCGGCGACCCGTACGATCCGGATGATCCGCTAGGAGGCTGGAACCCTTCTGCCATGTGAGGCGGCACCGCGCGCGGTTGAGAAGGAGCCGCCGGAAACGGTGCGGCTGCCGGAGCTGTAGGAGCCGGTGTCCGGTTGAGGAAAACCCTTATGTCCCGCAGAATCTCCGTTATCTCCCCGACTGATGGTCCCGGAGGCTGCTGGGAAAGTCCGACATGAGAGGGCGTCAACGGCCGCGCGGCCAAAGTTTGGTCGGGGGCCGGCGCCGAGATCGTGACCAATTTCTTGGAGGAAGACGGGTACGTTCGTGCCGTATCCGCGATGAGCTCGTCCAAATCGATTTCGCTTTCCACGGCTTGACGGATAACCGAAAGATCGGGGAGAATCGCGACGCTCCCATCCAAAGACCTCTTAACCAGGCCGTGGTTGTACAGGTATCGTTGCACCCTGGAACGAAGCTGGGGCGCGAGACCCCCCAGGAAAGCCCGCTTCATGGCACCCGTCTGACCCGCGACGACCTCGTTCTTTGCAAGGTACCCGTAGATTCGCTCAAACCTTGACATATATTCCACTAATCCTTCGCGCGATCGCACCCCGCCATTCTCAATTGCCTCCTCCGCAGCTCGATCGAATTCGCTTTCCCGAAACCGAGGTTCACGCTTTCCCCACCTCGCCAACATCTCGCTTTTCAACTTCCCCCAGTCTTGCCTCTCGTATCCAACCATTTCTTCCACGTCCCGCAGCTTCTCCTCCTCGGTAATGAACAGCACGATAGTCCGAACCTTATCTGCGCCCGACGCGCCCTCCGAGTCCGCGATCCCTTCGAACCTAGAAAGGAACCGCTCGACATCCGAAGTACTGAACCAAAGATGGGGGAAATCCCTTGGCCTCAACCAAACGCGGCGAGGGGCCTCTACCGCCATGTCCGACGACCCTTCCGAGGGAGGAGCGAACCCGCTAACTCTAGGAGCATGAGCGGACGGTGGCGGAGGGGGTTGAGCAGCAGAGACGGGAGTCGGGCGTGGAGGGTAGGGAAGGGGAGCATTGGATCCCGGAGTGGTTGTCGGTAGCATTCTGCGTAATCTTCAAGAGACTGAGAACGGATTGAAATTTCCCGGCCAGACCCCCAGATGTGGAAACTTTAGGGAGGTTATCCTCACGAAGTTGTCCCTAGTTACGGGATTGATGGTTCTAGCGTCTGTAAGACCGAGATTGCTTCCTTTCCTTTACTCCGAGAGAGAGAGAGGGAGAATGAGATATGTAGATTGATGGATGCTAGGATGCTCCCCCCTACAACCCGAAGCCGAGGGGAAGGGTGTTTGAGCCCTCCCCCTCAACCCTAACCTAAGCACAAGCGCAAAGACAGACTGACAACCATGAAGAAGGAAACCTAGACCCAGAACCCTAACCCATCCCTTAACCCATACCCATACCCTACCCCCGCCAGCTCGCCTGTCATTACGCGCATCCGGCTTGTCTTTTCGTGGCGCGGCCCTCCGCCGCGCGATACCCAAGATTCGCCGTGCTTGCGCGCATCCACCCGACGCGCCGTCGTGAATTTCCCGTCCCGTGGCCGGCCCGTGCTTGCGCGCGGCTGCCACGCATATAGCCCCGCTGTCGCCCCGCTTCTTCCTTCCCCGACTAGCCGCTCCGAGAACCCGGTCGGCCCAGCTCCATCCATGAGTCAGACATCCAAGCAGGTCGCGGCCCGCTTCCCTTAGTCAGGCCCGGCCCGCAGTCGCGTGCTTGATCCCGCCGCGCCCACTGCTGAGCCCCCAGCGGCTGCTGCTGAACCCGCAGCGGCTACTGCTGAGAACCGGCGTACCCCAACTGCTGAGCCTAACCTACCAGATGCTGAGCGCGCAGGCCGCGACGCAGTCCCCGACCCGAGGCTATATAATGACACCACACCAGTCGTGGTAGACAAGATGGTTCAGGCGTTGCGGGATTACGGTCAGGGCTGGGTACCTCAGACGGTGCAGCGGGTTCATGTGGCGCGGGAGGAGGAGGGGCGCGGGGAGTGCGAGTTGAAATCAGTTTTGACTCCACTTGCTTATGTTCCGATGGTCATAGCGGGAAGGAAGGTGTGAGCTATGGTGGACAGCGGTTCAATGGTGAACCTGCTGCCATTGCGGATGGTGGATGATTTTGGGTTGGTTTGGCAGAAATGCGCAATGGGTCTCCACGCCCTTAACGGAGGGGAGTGTCATGTGGATGGGGTAGTCAAGGAGGAGGAGGTCAAGGTCGCAAGGGTCCGTAGGCCCCTTTATTTTCTTTTGGTTTATTGTGAGGATGTGATTTTGGGAAGGCCGTTCATGTTTGGGTTTCAAGCCCGAATGGTTTTTGATCCAGGAACGGGAACGGAGGTGTTGATGGTAGAGGATTTGTCTGGCGGGAGGTTCAAGACAACTATCTGCAATCACGGGCAGGGAAAGCGGAGGAGAGTGTTGGAGTATGAGGAGGAACTGGACGTGGTGGTTATGACCAGCTGGGGACAGTGGCCAAGTTGGGGGGGGGAGGTAGAGGCGGTAGGGGATAAGTTTTGATTTGGTGAGGGGGTGCTCTAGCTGGTTCACAGCCGGAAAGACTAGACACCCCAGAATGTTTGTTTCTCTATGTTTCTTTCTTATCTGGATTGTGGGGTCTTTGCTGGCTTGGGGTTTTTGCAGGAAACGCGGGTGCAGCACAAAGCCGGGTCCGTAACCGCGAGGACAAGCCCCGCGGAACCAGGACGCGTGGGCAATCCGACAGATGGGGGAAGCGGAACAAAGAGCCATTTGCAGGCGGTCTACGGGCGTCGCGCGGAAAAAAAAAAAAGTGTTCTTTTCTATTTTTTTCTTCTCTGTTGGTTTCTTTTTCTCTTTTTCTTTCTCTCAGGATATCTCAAGGATGGGTGGTTGGTATGGGACTAAGCTTGATTTGTTGAGGGGGTGCTCTAGCCGGTTCACAGCCAGAACAACTAGACACCCCAGAATGTCCATTCTCTTACTCTCTCTCTCTCTATTCCATTATGGTGGCGCGCGCTGGTGTTTTGGTTGTTGTGTTTGTTACAGGAAGGGTACGGGGAACTGTGTGGCAGTTTGTCTGGGGCGGTCCAGGTGCCTCTTTTGGAATGGCTAGTCACTTACAGTTGCTCACAAAGCAAGTGCGCGGGCGCAGACTCAATCTCAGACTCTCTCTCAAAGCGCGGCCGTGGGTCTTCCAAAGAGTCTCGGGTCCGGTACCGTTTGGTTCATGCCAACAGCGGCAGCCCAAGCGCAGGTCGCGGTGGGCCATTCCTCCAAAGTTTTGTATTTGCGCCATTGCGGAGGTCCGGCCCGGCGGAGAGGTGATGCCGAGTCGCGGCTCACGTGCAAAGTGGTGGGTGACGGAGCTTGGGGGCGGCGGGATGGAGGTGAGCCGGGTGGTGTCCACAAGCCTTCCGAGATCAACTCGTCGTCCGAAACCACAAACGTGTCCGGACGAGCCCTCTTGCGCGGCCTGGGGCAAGAGCCGGATTGGGGGGGAGCTTGAGGGATGCTGTTGCTAAGCGAGCAGCAACAATGGCCGCGACAGCAAGCTACACAGGCGCGTCAACCGGGGATTATCAAACACGTGTGCCCGTTCCGGGTGCAGAACTCGCATGGGAGCATGATGGCAATGGAGAGGAGGGGAGACGGGGAAGGTGGTAGTGGGAAGTGGTGGGGGTGGAGCGGAAGTAGCGGAGGTTGTGGTATGGCGAAGCAATGGGAAACTTCTGGGGACAGAACTCAAGTTGGGGGGGGATGTGGTGTCAATTTATAGACACGGATTGGGAACTGCGTCGCATCTGCGCACTCAGCATTGGGAGCAAGTGGGCTCAGCACTAGGATATGTGGAGTGCTCAGCAGCAGCCGCTGTTTGGCTCCGCTCCTGGTGGACAGGTTGGGCTCAGCATTTAATGTGGCGTGGGCGGCGATCCGCCCTGGAGATTGGATTCGGAAGGTAGTGCGCTTGACTAGGTTCGCGGGCGCGCCGGTTTCAATACATTGGGGCGGAGCAATCCGCGGGCTATTATGGAACGGATGAAGCGCGCGCCCTTGCGCGCGGATCATGCCGGATATTACTGGACACCCACGACGGGCGCGGAAAAACGGATACGGACAGGCAGGGGGGGCTCCGAGTAGGGCGCAATGCGAGGAACGCGTCATGAGAAGGACAAACCGGATGGAAGGAACGGCGTACGGATGAGGGGGGGAGTTTGGTACAGAGGAGGTGGGGAGAGGAGGCTAGGGTTTCTGTTTTGGGATTGTTTTCTGTTTCTTTGTCATACTGTCATTTGCGCGTGTACTTAGGTTAGGTTTGAGGGGGAGGACTTATCCTCACTCCCAACTCCGGGTTAGAGGAGGGGAGAATGCATAGAGGCAGAAGAGGAAGAATCGCATCACATCATCGGATTGGATTGCTCATCTCACCAGGAGATTAAAGGAACTCATACCGGATACACATCCAGGTGGAAAGTGCTTAGGATTGAAGGATTGGCAATTTCTCTCTCTCTCTCTCTACTTTTCTTTATCTCTTATTTCTATTTCTCATTTGAGCGCAAATTCGGACATCCTCATCTCCTTTCAAAGCAGGGAACCATTAACTTCCAAACCTTGGGACAATTATAGGGGGATAACCTCTATTCTTTCCACAACGGTTAAAAGCCAAAATCAAAAAACTGACAAACTGGCAATTTGGATTCAACTGGAACAGAAGAACCTAACTCCTCTCTTCTCAAAACACTGACAGACTCAATTCTCAACCTTCACGAATCAAATTTTTCTCTTTGGCAATTGAAACTGACTACCATCTTCTTTCTCAAGGGGATTTCTCATTGGCTCAATACCTCAGTAGATAAGGAGTTCCCACCAAATGTAAACATGGAGATTGCCAGATATATGCTGGCCAAGCTAGAAAATCAAACCTATATCAACTGTGCAAAGGAAAACTACGCACTGAATGATGTTGTGCTCTTGAAATCAATCAATGAGTTTTATGCTTCCTTACAAATGAAAATTGATTGCAGATTTTTTTCAATTTCCTCAATCTTGGCTTTCACCCCAAGAATGTCAAGAAATTCATCACTGAAGTACAATTGTGCTTGCTTCAAATCTCCCAAATCAGAATCAAGATGCATGAAAACATTGTGGCCTACCTAATTGTATACAAGTTTGCTCCCCAAATTGAGCATCTGAAGACCACAATAACTCATTCACTTGGTGAGGCCAAAATCAACGGGGATCTAGTGCTTAGGCATCTGAATCAGATCAAGAATGAAGTAGCAGGGGGAACATACGCCTCTGCAATTCTTGCAATTCAAGAACTCTTATGTTGCAAGCCTAATTGGCACAACCCACAGCCTTTACACCCTAAGAAGAAGTGTTTTTCTCTATATCCACATGTCCAACCAAACTAAAATAATCCAAGCAATAACTCCACTCCTAAAAATCAAACCCCATCACCTAACCCTAACACTTCTGCAAACTTGGCTTATACCTTGCTTTCACTCACCTAAATCACATTAATTGGAGCTCTCTTCTCTTAGACTCTGGTGCCTCAAATAATATGTTCAATGACCCCAACTACTTTGACTGGATCAAGGACAATAGCACCAAGGTAAATACAGGCAAACCAAACGCCTCAATAACATCCCAAGGAGCTGTTAACACCATCATTCATACCAAAACAGCCACACTTACCATTACCGATTCCCTATATGTACCTGATCTCCCCGTCAATCTGATCTCTCTTGGCCAACTTTCCTGAAAGGGCTGTACGCTTGATGGACTTGATCCCACAAGATTTGGGGTGTTTTTTGAAGGTGAAATGATCATATCTGGTCAAATCTGCAATAATCTCCTTTATATAGAAGAATCAAACCCAAACATCTCCAACTGCCAGTTTTTCCTCTCCATGTCAACCATACACAGGCGTTTTGGTCATGTTAATTGTGAGCAAGTGAAAATCTTGTCCGCCTCCTTACCTAACTTAAAATGGGATCTTGACTCCTGTACTGCCTGCTCAAAAGGAAAGATCCATTGAACCCCTCTTCAAAGCCATACCCCTCTCAGTTCTCAGTCTTTTGAATTCATTCATTCCAATGTCTGTGGACCCATTAACCCTATCTCTAATTCGGGATGTCAATACTTTCTATTACTCACCAATAACTTCTCCAAGTAAAAAACCTGCATTCCAATTAAGCTTAAATCCAACATCACCCAAGAAGTCATTGATTTCATCAAAATCCACTCAAATTCTCTTGACAGAATGCTTAAAATCTTCCATTCCGAAAACGGCAGTGAATTTTTAAACTCCCAACTCTCCTCTTTTCTGAAGGATAATGGCCTCTTGCACACAACCTCCAAACCCTATACTCCTCAACACAACCCTGTTGCTGAACGTGGAAATCAAACACTTGTGGAAGAAACAAGAACAACCATGATTGACATGTCCATTCCATAGTTTCTGTTGGATGAGATCATGGTCAGTGTGTGAGAGATTCTCAACTCAATCCCCTCTGTGAAGCTCAAACAATACCCTTTTGAAATCTGGCACAACAAAACGCCAAAGTTGAAGCTCTTTTGAAATCTTGGTTCCAAGACTGTTGTTCTTGGTAACAGATTGAACTACTCCAAGCTTAGCAAAAATGTTGTTGAGGGAATACTGGTGGGATTCAACCTCAATCTAAATTCCTTCACAGTTTTTTTCCCAGAATCAGGATCCATTTTTTGCAGAAAGTATGTTAAGATATTTGAGAACATGAAATCCAACAATTCCCTTCTACCCCCTTCCAATTCTCATTTTGACTCCATTCTTAATATTGAAACCCTTACTGACATTCTCACTTCTTCCACTCCAAATGAATCTCCAACCTCACATCCCAATCCTCCTTATTCCAATTCTCCAACCATTGAACCCGACTCTCTCATCTCCAATCCTTCATCCTCTTCCTCTTCTCAGGAGCAGGAAGCAGATCCATCTTCTGAATCTGACTCCTGCACTCCGAACAAAAATCAAATCACCAATCTCCTCACCTCAGATTACCCTTACCTCCTTGGTGATTGATCAAACCTTCAGCGCCCCCAAAGATATGGCTTTCTAATTCAATCAATCACAAATTCTTACAAGGAAGTAGAGAAAAGTCCCAACCAAATCCTTTTGCTAGAATCCATGAAGGTTGAGCTAGATGGTACTGACATTCTTAAAGTCTGGGAGGGATGTCATACTCTCCCAGATGGAGAGCAGGCTCTATCTAGCGTCTGCGTCTACCGGACAAAAGAGCAGCCCAATGGCGCTGACTCCCTGTTCAAATCAAGATTGTGCATCCAAGGCTTCAAGAAGCTCAAATTCTGCAACTATGGGGAAACTTACACCCCCACCAGCTCAATCATGACCCTTTGCACTCTTCTGATCTACAACTTTCACCACGCCCTAGAAAACGTCCAGATGGACATAAAATCAGCCTTTCTGCATGCCCAACTTGACTAAGAAGTGTTCATCAAGCAACCAGATGGATACTCTTCACCATTTCCATACTTCAAGCTCAAAAAAGCCTTGTATTGTCTCAAGCAGGCGCCTAAGAGCTGGTTTTACACCTTGCGTGCCTGGATTGTATTGGAAGGGTTCAACTCCTCAAGCGCAGATCTCTGTCTTTATGTCAATAACAATCATTCCATATTTATCTTTGTCTAAGTTGATGATTTAATTGTTATGGGCAACTCCACCAATTTCCAAAAGAAACTCCAATTGCAATTCTCAATCTCTCACAAGGGTCCTCTTCAGAAAATCTTTGGAAACCATCTTGTTGACAATTCCCAAGGTCCAGCTCTCTTACAACCAAAACATATCAAATTTGCACTAGAGGAATTAGGCCTACTCAAATCCAGGCCAATATCTACTCCTATGACTCCAAATGTTCACTTATCTCAAGCATCCAATGAAGATCACGCGGAATTTCTAAAAATGAAAATCAATTTTTGATCATCATCAGGATTCCTGAACTTCATTGCCATCCAAACTTGCCCTGATCTGTCACACGCAGTTTCCACCCTCTCACAATTCAACTTCAATCCTGGTATTCAAAATTGGCTGGAAGCAAAACAAGCCTGGCAATATCTCAATTGCACAAAGAATTATGCTCTTAGGTTAAAGTCAACCAGCTTCAAATAGGACATTGAGTTTTTGAGCAACTCCAATGGTGGGAACAATGCAATAGACCAAAGAAGTGACACTGGATTCATCATACTTCTGTATGGTTGTCCAGTCTCATGTAATGGAAAATTGCAAAATTCAGTTTCCCCATCTTCCACCAAAGGCAAAGTAAAAGCTCTTTTCTCCATTTCCCAAGAAAAACTTTGGCTAGAAAACCTAATGAACAATCTTAATCCCCATCTTGCTCTATACCACTGCTTCAACATAAACAATAAAGCCATCAAAAATCTTGTCAACTTCCAGTCTCATCACAGCGCCCTTAAGCATGTGGAAGCTCAGATTAAATGGCTTTAAGAACAGCAAGAAGCCAAAAACTTGATAACAAACCTGATTCCCTCCCACCAAATGCTTGCTGACGCATTAACTAAACCAGCCATCAAATCCTCAGTCCTGAATCTCACAACCTCTGTTTTAACCTTTCACAACTAGACACAGCGGTGTGTTGAGTTGACAGCCGCCTTCATCCTAAATCATCACATTCCCCAGTGCCAATACTCTAAATATGAATCCCTGTGCTCCTCTTGATCCTCTGTTCGATTCTCTGGTCATTATCATTGATCTCTCTGCTTCTTTTGATCCATCCTGATACCTCCATGCCTCCATCCTCTCATCCATCTCATCCCTTCTTCCCATCCTTCCCTTCTTTTCTCATCTTCTCTTCTAATCTCAAAATTGCCTCCTCCTCAGATTTCTGTCAATCAGTCTTGAAAAAATCCTTGAATCACATCCTCAAATCTCAATAACACTCTTGAACTTCCTCAACCAACATTCTGAACCATCCTCAACTTACCTCCTGTCCCACTGCTGTTTGATGGCTCTCAAACTCAGATTCTATCTAGCTGTGAGAAGACTTACCTTAACCATATAATCTCATCTTGACTCAGCATTGATGCTTCTTTTCTGACTGTCATTTTGTTGGATTTCTGAGGTGTTTTCAAAAGAACAAAGAGAGATGATAATTTCAAGAGGGCTAAAGAAAGAACAATCAGTGTGAGGAATTTTAAAAAGAGTATAGAAATAAAGAAAAGGAAAGAAATGAAAAGAAAATCAACATCAAGTTACCGCGGAGCTGAATTGAGATATATTGAGAGAAGACGCTAAGCACAGACTAAAAGATAGAAGACAAGAAGGAGGTTCTTTGTATGGTGAAAGTTGAGGATTAGGACATCGGAGCATTGAGGATCAGGCAACAAGATCAAGTGGAGGTATTACCAGACAAGTTACGATGGAGAGGAGATTGAGGTCGGAAAGTTGAGGTTTAAATGGTTGAGGGATATGGGAGTTCAAATGGTTGAAGGAGGAGCGCAACATGAAATATAAAGAAGAGGACTAAGGAAGAAAAGAAGGAAGAAAGAAACTTGAGTCGTTGGAAATCAAGAAGAGCAGAGAGAGGTGGATGTGTCCCGTGGAGCCTTCTTGGAAGGGCAGAAACAAAAGAAACACGGGATTCAAATGGTCAGAAAGCTAAGAAAAAGGACCGGCGCGGCATTTGATTTGAGAGAGCGCGGCATTTGATTCGAGAGAAGAGAAGAGGTCGCGCGGGTTGAACTAGTGACACTCGAGAGACAGGAATGAAATAACAAAAGAAAGGAATGAAGAAGCGCGGGAAATGATGATAGGAGTTAAGAAGAAGAGAGTGAATGGTCAGAAGATTCAACACATTTCAGTCTCCTCTCTTTCCTCCGCCATCTCTACTTTCTGCTTTTGTTTCTCATCTTCCGTCTCCTCTCTTTCAACCCTGTTGTACCAGTAAGGTGTCCTTCACATCATCTTAGACTCTCCTTGATACTATTTGTTTAAGATTGTTATCTTTTCTGTCAAAGACTCTGCTGATCTTAGATTTTGAAATCCAACTTTCAACTCTTCACTTAGGAGCATTGGGACTTTTTAGATTGGTGTTGCTTTATTTTGATTACTTTGTTTGGACAGTCATTACTTTCTTTGTCTCTTTGTGGCTTGATTGTGTATATAATTTACTGGTTGTTGTGGAGGCTTTTGGAGGGGAATCTGAATGAATTTTGCAAATCTTGAGCTTTTTAATTTCTTCCTTGAGGGCTTTAAACGTTTCTTGAAATTGATCTAATTTCTGGGAGACAGCAGTTGCAATCATTTCTTTGACTTGACTAGGGGTGAACATAGGTTGCTCGGCTGGTTGTCTATTGGCTTTTTCTGAATTCATGATGCTTAGAGAGCTTCTGGAAAATATTTAAGGATCAAAAATAAAAAATAGGAAGTCTAAGAAACTTTGTAGGACAGTGGTTGAAAGAGTCAATAAGAAAGCAATGGATGCAAAAGGCTGGTTCATTGGAGGGTGGATTCAAAGGAGGAGTTGGTTGGAGGGCGGAGGCAAAGGAGCAGGATTTTCTGGTGGGGTGGGAGGAAGAAATACTTCATGTTACAATTCAACTTGGAACCCGCGGAGCCTAGGGTGCGGGAGCTGTTGCAAGTCATTTTGGGTGGCAACAGTTGGATTGCGCAGGTGATGATTATGTAAAATTTTTACAGCTTTGCATGCTTTGTGAGCTCATCTTCCATGATATGACACCAAGGTCACTGGTTCAACCCCCAATAGATACAAGAATGAATAATTTCAAACATTTTTATAATTATATAAGAAATTTTAATAATATTTTGTACTAATTAGTAAGTATGTTTTTATGAGTATTTATGATGGAATTGAAACCTTGTTGATATATATTATCAAGATGGAGATCCAATATAGCTTTAAATTAAGTTATGAGAACTCAGATTCTTCCCAAATAATGATATAGAAGTTTCTAACGTGTTCCATTCTTTTGGGAATAAGCTATAGTAATTCTATTAAACCATACTCTCTACTTTGTATATATAAATTGCATAATTTCAATCTTATCCCTCTTTGGGATGTATTAATAATTTAATATACTCTACTGATACTTTATTGCCTCCAAAAAGAGGGCCCTGAGCTTATTTTTAAGGTATAAAATTTGTAATATGATTTCCAAGAGTATATATACTCTATATGTTTAAATATATTCCAAGGTACTAGGAATAAAGAGATAAGTAAATGCCAAGGCTACCAATTTACATTTAAAGGGAGTTATTTTATTATTCTGAGTTGGTCTGAAACTTCTACACAGTCCATCTGATTGAGTTTTAAGTCCTAGGATAAATTAGTTACCCCTTTTGTATGTAACTTGAAACCTTACATTGAAAATCCCCCCCAATGAGTAATAGTACCCCATTCCTCAATGGATATGATGTAATGAGGTCCTGAGCACTTGAGGATGAAACCAGGGAGAGCCTAGAACTCCCCTAATTATTTTTTGATTCCCCTGAGGACTCCTTTTACCTCAAAAGAGGAGGTTCTTTACCCTTTGGCCCCTCCATCAGTTTTACATTATTATTTATTTCTAAGAGAATAAGGCAAGAGTTAACAAGCCCACCAAAATTAATTTCAAGAGGAGACTGACTTGGGCTATAAACCTTAGTATTATAATCAATTAAAAATCCTATTGGAAACTCCAATTTTGAGTGGAAGGTCAAGATTGGAGTGATAACCCTTTCTTTTACTACTATAAAGGGTGTGAGCTTAATTAAAAGAAAAGCTCCTTTGAGCTGAATTCATTTGAAGCCAGGAAACTTGCCTTTTAAAAAGTTTTAAGGTGTGGATTTTTGCTCCTAATAACTTTTTATTGTTCAAGTGTGTATGTGTTTTGCTACTGTTTTTTTTATTTAAGTCATTAACTGATTAAAGCATTGGTTTTGTCTTAATTTTGCAGGTTTAATCACGGCCCAAGGATAGCATTAGAGGTTGAATCCCTGAGATTTCAGGCTGCCTGTGGATCCTAGTGGAGCAGCAAGGAGGTGGCAGATGATTACATGGGGAAATTACAGATGCAGAAGGAACAGGGAGTGGTGATGGTGAGGAGGGAGCTGGAAGTTGAATTTTAGTCACCCCAGTCATTTTTTCCAGTGGGGAAATTGATGGTGGCAAGAAGATTCTTGACTGAGAAATGGTGGGGTGGGAATTGTGAGATGAGTTGGACCCAGGAAATTTTACAGAGGGTGATCAATATCTATTGGAGGGTTTGTGAATTGATGTGGTTCAACAACAATCTACAAACTTTCTGAGGAAAAAATTGAGGAAACGTTCCAGAGATTTGGGTTGAGAAATAGGTGGTTGCACCCAACAGTTGGATGTTGAGGTGAAGGTTGGATTTTTTTGGGAAACATCCAGCCATGGTAGCTCTGCCATTATGGGAGGAGGTGAAGTTTCAACTTTTGAGGGGTAGGGAAACCTGGTGTCATAAAATACAACATCTCTAGGTGTGACAACTGTTTTCCTACCCAGGTCCCATATTCTGTACCCATTACTTTTTGGAAGATAAAAAAAATAACATTTCTTCCTTGGATTTGTTGTGGAGTTTTTTCCAATTGGCTTTGGGCTTTTTGTACCAGGCAAGGAATCCAAATGGATTGATGAGGGAAGTTGAAAGAGTGATTTGCTTAATTATTTTCAGGAGAATTTCAAATCCAGATGGGGTATGATGGGTATGATATGGAAATGAATTGATCACCAAAGACAAGTGGCATAGTGAATCAGCCAAGAAGGGCTTAGGGAAAAATGCCTAAAGTAGGGCACAGGGTACTGTTGAGGTTAAAACTGCTAAAATGATGTATCACCACAGTACAAAATCTGTGAAGTTGAACCAAGACCAGTAATAAAAAACAGCCCTAGAAGCCACAAAGGTCTATAGCCTGGTTGGTAAAGGCATCTCTCTAGTATGTGTCTCAGTCTATCTGAGGTTGTGGGTTTGACTCCCACCAGACACATCTTCATTTTCACAGGCTCAACAAGTTTGAGTTTAAGCCTGCTAACATGATGTATCAACACAGTAGCAGAGGCTGTGCAGTTGAAACTAGACCACTAATAACAAAAAAATGGCATCCACAAGCATCTGTAGCCTAGTTGATAAAGGCAGCACTCTAGCACGTGTCTCAGTCCAGCTGAGGTTGTGGGTTCAACTCCCACCAGACATAACTTCATTTTCACAGTCTCAACACAAGATTGGAGGAAATGATTTGATAATCATACAGAGAGTTGGGAAGAATAGGGCTTGTCAGAAAAAGAGGGCTCAATGCCAACATTATGGAATTTCTTTGGATATAGAAAAGGGAGTGATTGATGACCAGGTTTTGTGGTCTGAGCAAAAGCTATTAAATTTGGATCTGTATCTTTCCATCACTACTGAAAAAAAGAAAAAACTGTTGAAAACCCACCCCTGAAGAGTTTGAACAGGCCAAACAGAAGATCAAACAGTTCCATTCCTTCTTCTCTGGAAAAATATTTTTTCACAATCAATTGGAGCATGAGGCTCTGTTTTAAATAATTGAATTTTTCCTTATGAATAAGCTCTCTGAGCAAAAGAAGAAGGATATCAACTCAGTCACCAAATTCATTCACCAATCCAAACATTTTGTCAACACTTTTGGTCCCTCAAGGTCTTGGGGTGGGAAAATGTGGGAAATTGGATGGCAAAAATTGATGCATTCTTCTGAGATATTTGGACAGTATTTGAAGAAAGCTGCTATTCAATCTTTTCCTCAATATTTTTCTCTTTTGAACCTTAGGTAAGACAAGATCTCACAAATGTAAGGCCAAATTTTCCAAAAATTAGCCAGACAGGTGCACAATTCCAACTTTCAAACCATGCTGGAGAACAGTATCCCCCCTTTCTTGTCATTGGAATTTGGATCACAGATCACTTTTTTTGACTGTGCCCCCACATCACCTTCAATTCAAATTCCTTCTACAATTCTCCCCAAATTTGCAAATTTGACATCTCTTCCAATTCCTTTTTACTTGTGGTTCCAACCAAAAAATTTAATGGAAAAATCATTGAAAACAAGAAATAATTCCAAGTATCTGATGGCCAATTTGTTTTTCCTGACTTGGGTTTTGGTATCAATTTCAAAGAAAAAGGTGTGTTTAAATGATTTGGGCAGCCAATAATTACAATCACTGTACTTTTCCCACTGTGGAGTCTGCCACCCATAAAAGGATTGCCATGTACATCCAAATTAAAAAGACTACTCTGAAAACTTGAAAAGAAATGAAAAGTGGTTCAATATCATCTAGACCAAAAAATTTAAATAAAGATAAAAATAAAATCTTTATTTTTGGGGTTAAAAATAGGCTCAAACATTGTTGGATTTAAAAATATTTTTTTTGTGTTTATTTCTAAATTTTTTATCAAAGTAAATATTTTACAAGCCAAGCAATCAAGTAATTTCCTTAATTTCCTCTACCGTCCTACTTCTACCAATAATAGCTTTGGCTACAAATAAACTATCTTTTTTTAAATTGCTAGTCATTCCCTTTCCTTTCCCAGTCTCTCTTCTTGCTGATACTACTAATTTTACTCTTTTTGAGAATCCTGCCTGGCCTGTTTTAATTCCCACTTTCATTTAATTTCTGTTGATGATCCAAAATCTTGGCTTTCTGCTTTAGAAGATCAATAGCCAGTTGAAAATCCCACTTGTCCTTTTCAAATTGAAGTTTTTCAGATTCAATTTGTCATTTCTCCATTTTTTGGAGGGCAATAGGAATGAGATTAATTTTGAAAGAAAGGAGATCCAATCAATTCACTTACTTGAATGTTTCTTCTCAATGATATCTTAAAAGCCTGAAATATTGGAAGTGTTTCTCCTCTTTTAATGGCTATTGGGGTTGATGTTGATGGAATTGGCGACCTTTTGCTTTCCCTTTGCAGGGGAGGTTTGTGTGGGAACATCATCACTCTCATTTGATGCAATGTGGGAGGCCCCATTGGCTTGAGGGTTTGGCCATTCAGAAATGGATTTTGCTCTTTTTTCAAATCTAAAATCATTCCAGATTTACCAGACAGAGAAGAGAAGAACTGGCTGTCTTACTTGAAAAGATGTTGATTTTAATGGAAATGATGGAATAACTTGCTCCTCATTAGAGAAGTTTTTAAGTTTTTCCACCCCTGGGATGAAGCAATCTAAAGAAGGAATTGATGGGTCTAAGGAAGGAATTGAGGGGTCCAAGGAAGGTTTTGAATCATTAATAAATGCTGATGTAGAAATTATTGGAGCCGGTTGTGTTGGAATATCCTCCTCCACCTTTTATTGGGGCCACTCATTGGTTTTTTTGGGATCATCATTGCTGGAATGAGCATCCACAGCCCCTAAAGTTCACAGACTAAAAGAAATGAATCATCAGAAAGAGGAAGAAAACAAAGCCACCACAGCAGCACAAGCAAATGTGAGAAATAACCTAAAAGAACCAAAAGAGCTAGACAGCTAGGCGGGAAGAATTGGAAAGAGCCACTTGAGATCTGAGGATTTGGTCTTTAAAAACTTGAAGAGTGTTGGATTTACTGGGAAACTTGAAGTTTTTTGAGGAATTTAGATCAGCTGATAGTTCAAATGAGAGGAAAAGAGGGTCTTGAGGTCCTGCGGGTAAGTGCTG
This sequence comes from Puccinia polysora, assembly GCA_025617555.3. Taxonomy (NCBI): domain Eukaryota; kingdom Fungi; phylum Basidiomycota; class Pucciniomycetes; order Pucciniales; family Pucciniaceae; genus Puccinia; species Puccinia polysora. The sequence goes on along the minus strand of CM062621.1, from coordinate 16,539,492 downwards.
GATCTCAGTCAACAAGCAGTTTATATAGCAACTCCAGATCCAGTTTTAGAGTTTTCACACGGTGCTGAAGTTGACTGAGGCGCGCGCGGACACAGGTGAGCGCAGACGCAAAGCAAGAGACGCAGAAAAATATAAAAGAAAAGGAAAATAAGAAAAAGAAAACACAAAAAAAAACACACAAGTAAAACAAAAAAAAGGATATGAGGTTCAAATACAAGATCATCTGGAATTCTAACACCCTCCCTGGATTTGAAACTTATTGCATGTGCGGAAAGTTCAGGCAGTTTGTTAGTGGTACTCTTGAAAGAGCTTGGGTGAGAAATTGGGCACAGTTTTCCTTGGAAGAGGTCTTCTTCAATTGGATAGTGCCTTTTGCTATTTCTTCTTGAATTAAATTATGCCGCAAGTCAAGATGCTTTGATCTGAAGCTTTTTTGATTAGCCTGCTGCATAGCAAGTTTTATGCAACCTTTTTTGTATTTTTGAACTAGAGTTGGTGAGTCAAATTTGAAACCAACAACTTTTCTGAGAAAATTCTGCATCCACAGAACTTCCTTCACTCCATCACCAACTGATTTTTATTCCGCTTTGGTTGTAGAGAGAGATAATGTAGCTTTTTTTTAGATTTCCAAACTATCAGGTTCCCATTCCAGGTGATAACTATACCTGAGATTGAACCACGGGTTGAGGGACATGTGGCCCAATCAGAGTCCACAAATGCAGTAAGAGGTGCATTTGAGTCCTCTTTAGTGAATTCAATACCCTTGATGGCAGTATGCAAGAGGTAGTTCAAAACCTTTAGTGCTGCGTTGTAATCAGATAAACCTGGAGCATTGAGAAACTGGGCCAGGTAGTTTGCAGAGAAGGTGATATCCAGTCTGGTGTTGAAACTGATATAGTTTAGCTCACCAATGAGATTCCAATAGTTGAGACCAGAGGATGCAAATGTTGCTCTTTCTTCATTGGTGGCAGGGAGAAGTATTCCATAGGGCGCAAAAGGGACTGAGTGTTCTTTAAATTTTGGAAGAGGGTATTTGGCTGCAGTGGATTTGATATAAGACTCTTGAGAGAGTTTGAAAAACCCGGAGCTTGAAGGATATTTATTCCCAGGAGAAGCTTGGATTCTTGAAGATACTTAAACTTCAACCTACTGCCTATGAGAGTGGCAAAATTCTTGGGCTGCTTGCTGAATATTGCAATGCTGTTGATGTGAATGTAGAGCCATGTGTCTTCAGAGAAGAACACACAGTGATTTCTATTGCTTTTCTTGAAACCAGATTCCAATAGCCAGTTACTGAGTGTGACTTACCAGGCTTGAGGAGCTTGTTTCAGACAATACAGCGCTTTCTTAATTCAGAGATTTTTCCCTCTAGGAACCTCCACGTTTGGAGGAACTGAAATGTGGATCTGTTCCGCCAGAGGAGCATTCAGAAATACCGCTTTGATGTCAAGTTGATGGAATTTGATGTTTTTGTGTAGGGCAAAATAGATGAGAAGTCAAAGGGAGCTCATGTCACCATTGAGTGCAAAGGTGTTGAAAAAGTCAACTCCCTCAACCTGATTGAATCCCTGAGCACAGATTTTTGCCTTGAACTCTACAATCTTGTTTATTGTGTTTTGTTTTGTTCTGAACACCCATATGCACTTGATCATAGATACCTTACCAACTTCCTTCACTTCCTCCCATACCTTTTAGCTGTTGATATTTCCCACCTCTTTCTCCATTGCATTGATCCATTCAAAGTTTTACTTACTATTTAGAGCTTCATTGAGCTTCTTTGGATTCTCATATTCAGCATCAACCATGTAGAGCTGTGAGTTCTGTATTCAAGGGTGGTTGAGAATGTTTCTGGGTGAAATTTAAAACTTGGAGTTACCGCAGTTATTCACGGGTAAGGAATCAGAAGGATCTAAGGAGCTGTAGACAGGGTTGATTTTCTCAGTGTGTTGGAAAGGAGTTCAACTGTCTTTAATTTTAATCACTTCAGAAACAGAAGTATCCGGAGAGCATGATGTTTCAATTTCAAAAATGGGATCCAAGTCAGACTGAGAAGGTTCAGTTCCTGCAAAGTCTTTTTCCAGGAAACAAACATTTGCTGAGATGAAAACTTTATTGGTTGAAGGATTGAACACTGAGTAATTAGAGAAGTCATTGGAGAAACCAACAAGAATCCCCTTAAATAAAAATTGAGAAAACTTGGATTGTCAAAGGTGTTTTGGCATGAGAACCATTGAAGTGCAGCCAAAAGGCTTCAAAAATCTGTAGTTTACTGAACGCTTGTAGCAGAGTTCATAAGGAATGAGTTGTTGTTGGAGGAAACCGGGAGAAGGTTAAGGAGACTTGTGGATGTTTTGACAGCCTCTCCCCAGAGTTTATTTGTCTTTTGGCTTGCAGCATGAGGTATTGGGTCTTATCAAGTATTGATCTGTTTGCTTGTTCTGCAAGACTCTTTTGTTGCAGAGAGTATGAAGGGGACAGGAGGTGATTAATCCCCGCTTCTTTGCAGAAGAGCTTGAATTCTTTCCCAAAAAACTAACCTCCATTGTCTCTCAGAATGTTTATGATTTTGCAATTGTGCTTTTGTTTGTCCATTTAAGTATAGGCTTTGAAAGCATCTAGAGTTTAAATTTTTTTCAAGTAGAGCAATTGAGTTGAACCTGGAAAACTGATTGAAAATGGTAAGAAAATACAAGCTGCCCCCAAAGACAGGAGTAGAGAACGGTCCAACCAGGTCCATATGGACAGTTTCCAGAACACAAGTGGCTGGTTTGAAGTGGCTGTTGAAAGGGGTGGAGATCATTTTCCCCAATTGACACATTTTGCATTTTGAAGAATCTGGGAGGTTGGTGTTTGTAAAAAGTATCTTGATCTTAGCATTGCTAGAATGTCCTAGTTTATTGTGAAGGTTTGAGGGACAGGGTACTGAGAGAAGGGCTTTCCCTTCCTTATGTTCAAACCTGGTCCCGCAAAGTTTGAGGAGATTATTAGAAGTAGAACCAACAATTTTGAAGTTGTCCAAGCAGATGGAGGACCAAGAGAATCCCACTTTTTTGATTAAAACTTTCTTAGACTTGAGTTGGAACAGAGAAATCAGAAATTGATTGATTTCAGGGACTAGCAGTAAATTGTTGAGTTTTATTCAAGCACCATCATGGTTGAGAAGAAAGGCTTCACCAATGGCAACCGCATTGAGAGCATTTCTTTCTTTTCCAGTTCCAATCTTTATGAAGGTTTCTCTAGGGTTAAGGATCCATCAAGGGTCATTGACAATGTGATGCATGGCTCCTGAGTCAAGTACAGGATGTAATTATTTAGAGAGAGAGGGTTTGTTTTGCAGATAAATCTGCAAGCTCAAGTAGGCCAAAGGCTCTTGTGGGGATTCTTCAGAAGATTGCAAGGAAGAAGTGTTGGTGAGATGGGCTTGTCCTTGGGAAATGGCGGCAATGGTTTTCCAGATGGTCAGCCAGAGGGTTGTGTGTGTTCTTGGAGCACAGATGTTTGGGTTGGCACCTTTTAGACTTGTCCTCCAAGGATTTGTAAAGGGCAACAGATGACTCCTCACTAGCAGGAACCTTGGAAGATCAAGTTGACTCAAGATGAGTAACCTTTCAAATATTGTTCAGGACCTTGGTGGGAAACTTTAGGATTTCATCATTCAGCAGGATAGAGTCAACTACATGGTAGAAATGAGAATGCAGTTTGGCAAGAATAGTATAACTGAGGATTTCAGCGGGAACTTCAAGTTGAAAAGTGGCCAGTTTGTTCACAAGCTTACGGCATTCCTGGATATAGGCCATGAGATCCCCAGTGAACTGATATTGTATGAAGGAGAGCCAGATTCCTCCTCTGTTAGTGGTTGAGAGCAATGCATACCTTTCTGATATAGATTTCCAGATGGCAATTGGATTGTATTGATTAGTCAGTTTGATGATGGAATCAAAAGAAGTGTCCCCCAGGTGCTGAATCAGTAAATTGGCATATTCATAACACTTTTTTTTGGGAAGCATTAGTGGGAATAACAGGATCCTTGTTGTCTTCTCCTTCTGTGAATCCAAGGAGCCCTTTTCAATGTAAATAGCTGCAAATTTTTAGTGCCCAGGATGATGATTTGGATTTGTTTAAGATGTGAAGATTACTGCGCTTGGAATTGTCCTCACTGTCCAACATGGTTAGTTCTTTTGGTTCTTCAGTTAGGTTGGGGTCAGTTGAGCAGGTTGGGACTGTAAATCTGTAATTTTAACAGGCTAAAAGAAATGAATTATCAGAAAGAGGAAGAAAAAAAACGCCACAACTGATGAAAGATCAATAATTTATCAAAAGATAGAACCAAGATAATGAGGACCCAGGAGACACAAGATTTAAAATGACATCTGAGGTTATCTCTTCTGAAGAACGGAAAAAAAAAATGGTCAATGAAGGAGTTTGAGGAAAGAGGCAAGAAAGAGAACACAAATAGGAACAGAGGAAAAACAGATTTGACTTCATACCAAATAACCAGAAGATGCGTGTAGTCAATCACAAGAGAGAATATATGAGGGTGAAGCTCTTGAAGAATTGATTAGAGGAGGAGGAGGTGGTGGTGGTGGTGTTCTTGGTCTGACGGTCAAGTAAGGTGAAATTGAGTTGATCAAAGATAAAAATATTGATGAGAAGAGGAAAAGAGAAGGAGGAGAGGAGGAGTGGATCAGAGAGACTGAAGTGACAAAAGGGAATATGGATGTCACCAATTGGTGACATGTTTCAGGATTGCGCAGGTTTCATCACTCCCCATTATTTGGATGAAGGAGAACTGAGAAAAGATCAACCAGTGATTGAAGAGAGACGTGATTACAAGCTTTAGTTTAGACAGTCGGCTATCATCTTGCTTGATTTTACTAGATTGACCATGATTCTATTTTCCTTGAAGATTTCTCTGATTTTCCTGGCTTTGATGTCAATGTTTTTGTCTTTGAGTTATGACCAAAATGTTTGATCTTTTCTAGTAGGCCCTTATTGTCAATCTTAAAATTTGAAGGTTTCAGGGACATGTCCCATAGTTCTTCAATGAGATGAACAATCCATTGATTCTCCTGGAAAGCTTTGGAAAGAGAACAGAGTTCAGCTTTGGTCAAGGAGAGATTGATGTTCTTCTGACTACTGCTGCACCAGGACAACAGACAGCCTCGCCAGAAACATAAGTACCCTCTCCTAGATTTCTTTGTGATAATTTCATCCCCCCACGTAGCATTGCTATAGTATTGGATACGGTCAGGAATAAGGAGGTTGGGTTTCAGGATGAATCCCAGATGAATTGATCCTCTGAGATACTTGAAGATGTGGATGACTTCTGTCCAGTGATTGATGCTGGGATTGTTATTACATTGTGAAAGTATGGATACAGCAGGGGCAAGATCTGGTCTAGTCATGCAGGCAAGAAAATTGAGGATTCGGGGTGAATGATCTGTAATTAATGTTTAGGTCTCTGGAATTCCTTGATTTCTTCAGGGCAGGCAGGCAGAAGCTTAACGTTTGGAGTGAGAGGAGTCGACACAGGCTTGCACTTGTTGAGATTGAGAAGAGATAGTCCTTTTTCTATCAGTTTCTTTTGGTTGAGGATAATGCAATCGGACTTTATGGATACTATCATGCCAAGGAGAGTGTCTGGGGAGTGAGCTGATGATTCAGGAAATCTTTTGAGGAATTGATCTTCAAAATTGACTATGTCACCAACAACTACTAGATTGTCAATGTGAAAAAAAAAGAAATGCGGATTGATCTTCTTTGATGAAAAGACAGGGATTGGATTTGGAGGGGTGAAATTTGATAAGATTGAGCCATTTTACAAGCGTCTCATACCAGTTGGCAGGAGCCTGTTTGAGACCGTAAAGGGATTTGTTCAGTTTGAGAAAGAGTGACTTGCGTTTGGATTGGGCAGGAGTTTTAATGAATATGTCTTTGGACAGAGGTGCGTATAGGAAGGCGGCCTTGATGTTGAATTGTCTGATGGGGAGCTTTTTGTCCACTGCAAGCTTTAGTAGAGCCAGCAGAGATGAGAATTTGCCAGTGGGAGCGAAGGTTTCAAAGTATTTGATTCCTTCTTCCTGTTGGAATCCTCGAATACAGAGACAAGCTTTTTTTCTTTCCGGGGAGGAGTTGGTGGCTGGTTTGGCTTTAAGAATGAGAGTGGTGGTTAGGTATCTTTTGGGAATCCTGTTGTAATCTTCCAACACTCCCTTTTCTTTGATGGATTCAAATTCTGCATCAATCGCGTCCTTGTATTTTTTATCTGATTTGCAGAGATAAGTGTATTTGGTTGGTTTAATTTTTTCTGTTATTTCTCTTTAGGTTGTAAGTGGATTTAGGTTCTACTGAAGGGGTGTTTTCTGGAGCAGGTGATTCCAATTCAGTGTCTTGAGGGTCATCTAAAGGATACAGAGGGGTCATCAGTGGTGTCTTCTGAAACAGAAGAGTCAAGGGAAATTGAGAGAGGGTTTCCTATTCAGATTGCAATTGACCTTGGAAGTGTTGGGTTCTTTGACTATGTCAAGGAGAGTAGGAGTCCAATCTGGAACATCCTGTTTGGATTTGGTCTGAGAAGGAAAGTCAAGAAACCTGACGTGTTTGGATGAGATAATGCAATTGTCTTCAGTGAGAATTCAATAGGAGTGAAGTTTGTCTTTATAGCCAATGAGTGTTTCAGAGATACCTTTTGGATCAAGTTTAGTTAGAGAAGAAGAAGGGGACAAGAGAAAAACGGAGTTGATGCCTGAGGTTTGAAGAAATTCAAGGGTATGCTCCGATTTTTGAAGTTTTTGAAGGGTGATTTCTTGCTTTTATGTGAGGGAAACTGGTTAAGAATAAGAGTTCCAGCCTATAGGACTTCATGCTAGAGAGATCTTTTGATGCCAGAGTCAATGAGGATAGTTTGAAGACATTCCATGATGGTTCTGTTGAAGCGTTTGGCTAGACCATTTTGTTTGGGTGTGTATGGATCTGAAGTTCTTGTTCTAATGGAATGGATCTCACAGAAGATTTTTAAGATTCTTATTAAAAAATTCAGTTCCTCTATCAGAGTGTAGAATAGAGAGGAAGTAGCCAAAGCGTTTACTTTTGAGCTCAATGATACCTTTTAAGATGTCGGGAACGTTGCTCTTAGAGATACAGGGAATGGCAGCGCAATACCTAGTATTTCTGTCAACAACAATGAGAATGTATCTGTGACCTCAAGCAGAGGGCGGATAAATCGGACCCATTAGATCAAGATGAAGTTCTTGAAAGGGTTGGTCAGCTGCTGAGTGTTTGTTGCGGAAGGATCCTCTGGTAATCTTTCCAAGGGCACAGGATTTGCATTTGGAGTCTAGTTTGATATGAATATTGATCTTATTTCTAATCCGACTGTAGCTGTCATGACCAAGAGCTTTATGGATGTACTTGCTATTGGAGAGATGGAATTTGAGTCTTAGTTTTGGAATTTGGATGATAGGAATGTTATTCTGATACCTCCCTTCTAGGACAGTAAGATCATTCTTAGGAATATGGAAGGAGTTCTTCTCGAACAAGACATTATAACCATCTAACAGAAGACACCTGACAGACAGGAGATTGGCAGAAAGATC
>CM062621.1:16408993-16531797 GCA_025617555.3 Puccinia polysora | reverse complement strand
TACATTGAAAATCCCCCCCAATGAGTAATAGTACCCCATTCCTCAATGGATATGATGTAATGAGGTCCTGAGCACTTGAGGATGAAACCAGGGAGAGCCTAGAACTCCCCTAATTATTTTTTGATTCCCCTGAGGACTCCTTTTACCTCAAAAGAGGAGGTTCTTTACCCTTTGGCCCCTCCATCAGTTTTACATTATTATTTATTTCTAAGAGAATAAGGCAAGAGTTAACAAGCCCACCAAAATTAATTTCAAGAGGAGACTGACTTGGGCTATAAACCTTAGTATTATAATCAATTAAAAATCCTATTGGAAACTCCAATTTTGAGTGGAAGGTCAAGATTGGAGTGATAACCCTTTCTTTTACTACTATAAAGGGTGTGAGCTTAATTAAAAGAAAAGCTCCTTTGAGCTGAATTCATTTGAAGCCAGGAAACTTGCCTTTTAAAAAGTTTTAAGGTGTGGATTTTTGCTCCTAATAACTTTTTATTGTTCAAGTGTGTATGTGTTTTGCTACTGTTTTTTTTATTTAAGTCATTAACTGATTAAAGCATTGGTTTTGTCTTAATTTTGCAGGTTTAATCACGGCCCAAGGATAGCATTAGAGGTTGAATCCCTGAGATTTCAGGCTGCCTGTGGATCCTAGTGGAGCAGCAAGGAGGTGGCAGATGATTACATGGGGAAATTACAGATGCAGAAGGAACAGGGAGTGGTGATGGTGAGGAGGGAGCTGGAAGTTGAATTTTAGTCACCCCAGTCATTTTTTCCAGTGGGGAAATTGATGGTGGCAAGAAGATTCTTGACTGAGAAATGGTGGGGTGGGAATTGTGAGATGAGTTGGACCCAGGAAATTTTACAGAGGGTGATCAATATCTATTGGAGGGTTTGTGAATTGATGTGGTTCAACAACAATCTACAAACTTTCTGAGGAAAAAATTGAGGAAACGTTCCAGAGATTTGGGTTGAGAAATAGGTGGTTGCACCCAACAGTTGGATGTTGAGGTGAAGGTTGGATTTTTTTGGGAAACATCCAGCCATGGTAGCTCTGCCATTATGGGAGGAGGTGAAGTTTCAACTTTTGAGGGGTAGGGAAACCTGGTGTCATAAAATACAACATCTCTAGGTGTGACAACTGTTTTCCTACCCAGGTCCCATATTCTGTACCCATTACTTTTTGGAAGATAAAAAAAATAACATTTCTTCCTTGGATTTGTTGTGGAGTTTTTTCCAATTGGCTTTGGGCTTTTTGTACCAGGCAAGGAATCCAAATGGATTGATGAGGGAAGTTGAAAGAGTGATTTGCTTAATTATTTTCAGGAGAATTTCAAATCCAGATGGGGTATGATGGGTATGATATGGAAATGAATTGATCACCAAAGACAAGTGGCATAGTGAATCAGCCAAGAAGGGCTTAGGGAAAAATGCCTAAAGTAGGGCACAGGGTACTGTTGAGGTTAAAACTGCTAAAATGATGTATCACCACAGTACAAAATCTGTGAAGTTGAACCAAGACCAGTAATAAAAAACAGCCCTAGAAGCCACAAAGGTCTATAGCCTGGTTGGTAAAGGCATCTCTCTAGTATGTGTCTCAGTCTATCTGAGGTTGTGGGTTTGACTCCCACCAGACACATCTTCATTTTCACAGGCTCAACAAGTTTGAGTTTAAGCCTGCTAACATGATGTATCAACACAGTAGCAGAGGCTGTGCAGTTGAAACTAGACCACTAATAACAAAAAAATGGCATCCACAAGCATCTGTAGCCTAGTTGATAAAGGCAGCACTCTAGCACGTGTCTCAGTCCAGCTGAGGTTGTGGGTTCAACTCCCACCAGACATAACTTCATTTTCACAGTCTCAACACAAGATTGGAGGAAATGATTTGATAATCATACAGAGAGTTGGGAAGAATAGGGCTTGTCAGAAAAAGAGGGCTCAATGCCAACATTATGGAATTTCTTTGGATATAGAAAAGGGAGTGATTGATGACCAGGTTTTGTGGTCTGAGCAAAAGCTATTAAATTTGGATCTGTATCTTTCCATCACTACTGAAAAAAAAGAAAAAACTGTTGAAAACCCACCCCTGAAGAGTTTGAACAGGCCAAACAGAAGATCAAACAGTTCCATTCCTTCTTCTCTGGAAAAATATTTTTTCACAATCAATTGGAGCATGAGGCTCTGTTTTAAATAATTGAATTTTTCCTTATGAATAAGCTCTCTGAGCAAAAGAAGAAGGATATCAACTCAGTCACCAAATTCATTCACCAATCCAAACATTTTGTCAACACTTTTGGTCCCTCAAGGTCTTGGGGTGGGAAAATGTGGGAAATTGGATGGCAAAAATTGATGCATTCTTCTGAGATATTTGGACAGTATTTGAAGAAAGCTGCTATTCAATCTTTTCCTCAATATTTTTCTCTTTTGAACCTTAGGTAAGACAAGATCTCACAAATGTAAGGCCAAATTTTCCAAAAATTAGCCAGACAGGTGCACAATTCCAACTTTCAAACCATGCTGGAGAACAGTATCCCCCCTTTCTTGTCATTGGAATTTGGATCACAGATCACTTTTTTTGACTGTGCCCCCACATCACCTTCAATTCAAATTCCTTCTACAATTCTCCCCAAATTTGCAAATTTGACATCTCTTCCAATTCCTTTTTACTTGTGGTTCCAACCAAAAAATTTAATGGAAAAATCATTGAAAACAAGAAATAATTCCAAGTATCTGATGGCCAATTTGTTTTTCCTGACTTGGGTTTTGGTATCAATTTCAAAGAAAAAGGTGTGTTTAAATGATTTGGGCAGCCAATAATTACAATCACTGTACTTTTCCCACTGTGGAGTCTGCCACCCATAAAAGGATTGCCATGTACATCCAAATTAAAAAGACTACTCTGAAAACTTGAAAAGAAATGAAAAGTGGTTCAATATCATCTAGACCAAAAAATTTAAATAAAGATAAAAATAAAATCTTTATTTTTGGGGTTAAAAATAGGCTCAAACATTGTTGGATTTAAAAATATTTTTTTTGTGTTTATTTCTAAATTTTTTATCAAAGTAAATATTTTACAAGCCAAGCAATCAAGTAATTTCCTTAATTTCCTCTACCGTCCTACTTCTACCAATAATAGCTTTGGCTACAAATAAACTATCTTTTTTTAAATTGCTAGTCATTCCCTTTCCTTTCCCAGTCTCTCTTCTTGCTGATACTACTAATTTTACTCTTTTTGAGAATCCTGCCTGGCCTGTTTTAATTCCCACTTTCATTTAATTTCTGTTGATGATCCAAAATCTTGGCTTTCTGCTTTAGAAGATCAATAGCCAGTTGAAAATCCCACTTGTCCTTTTCAAATTGAAGTTTTTCAGATTCAATTTGTCATTTCTCCATTTTTTGGAGGGCAATAGGAATGAGATTAATTTTGAAAGAAAGGAGATCCAATCAATTCACTTACTTGAATGTTTCTTCTCAATGATATCTTAAAAGCCTGAAATATTGGAAGTGTTTCTCCTCTTTTAATGGCTATTGGGGTTGATGTTGATGGAATTGGCGACCTTTTGCTTTCCCTTTGCAGGGGAGGTTTGTGTGGGAACATCATCACTCTCATTTGATGCAATGTGGGAGGCCCCATTGGCTTGAGGGTTTGGCCATTCAGAAATGGATTTTGCTCTTTTTTCAAATCTAAAATCATTCCAGATTTACCAGACAGAGAAGAGAAGAACTGGCTGTCTTACTTGAAAAGATGTTGATTTTAATGGAAATGATGGAATAACTTGCTCCTCATTAGAGAAGTTTTTAAGTTTTTCCACCCCTGGGATGAAGCAATCTAAAGAAGGAATTGATGGGTCTAAGGAAGGAATTGAGGGGTCCAAGGAAGGTTTTGAATCATTAATAAATGCTGATGTAGAAATTATTGGAGCCGGTTGTGTTGGAATATCCTCCTCCACCTTTTATTGGGGCCACTCATTGGTTTTTTTGGGATCATCATTGCTGGAATGAGCATCCACAGCCCCTAAAGTTCACAGACTAAAAGAAATGAATCATCAGAAAGAGGAAGAAAACAAAGCCACCACAGCAGCACAAGCAAATGTGAGAAATAACCTAAAAGAACCAAAAGAGCTAGACAGCTAGGCGGGAAGAATTGGAAAGAGCCACTTGAGATCTGAGGATTTGGTCTTTAAAAACTTGAAGAGTGTTGGATTTACTGGGAAACTTGAAGTTTTTTGAGGAATTTAGATCAGCTGATAGTTCAAATGAGAGGAAAAGAGGGTCTTGAGGTCCTGCGGGTAAGTGCTGGATCTCAGTCAACAAGCAGTTTATATAGCAACTCCAGATCCAGTTTTAGAGTTTTCACACGGTGCTGAAGTTGACTGAGGCGCGCGCGGACACAGGTGAGCGCAGACGCAAAGCAAGAGACGCAGAAAAATATAAAAGAAAAGGAAAATAAGAAAAAGAAAACACAAAAAAAAACACACAAGTAAAACAAAAAAAAGGATATGAGGTTCAAATACAAGATCATCTGGAATTCTAACACCCTCCCTGGATTTGAAACTTATTGCATGTGCGGAAAGTTCAGGCAGTTTGTTAGTGGTACTCTTGAAAGAGCTTGGGTGAGAAATTGGGCACAGTTTTCCTTGGAAGAGGTCTTCTTCAATTGGATAGTGCCTTTTGCTATTTCTTCTTGAATTAAATTATGCCGCAAGTCAAGATGCTTTGATCTGAAGCTTTTTTGATTAGCCTGCTGCATAGCAAGTTTTATGCAACCTTTTTTGTATTTTTGAACTAGAGTTGGTGAGTCAAATTTGAAACCAACAACTTTTCTGAGAAAATTCTGCATCCACAGAACTTCCTTCACTCCATCACCAACTGATTTTTATTCCGCTTTGGTTGTAGAGAGAGATAATGTAGCTTTTTTTTAGATTTCCAAACTATCAGGTTCCCATTCCAGGTGATAACTATACCTGAGATTGAACCACGGGTTGAGGGACATGTGGCCCAATCAGAGTCCACAAATGCAGTAAGAGGTGCATTTGAGTCCTCTTTAGTGAATTCAATACCCTTGATGGCAGTATGCAAGAGGTAGTTCAAAACCTTTAGTGCTGCGTTGTAATCAGATAAACCTGGAGCATTGAGAAACTGGGCCAGGTAGTTTGCAGAGAAGGTGATATCCAGTCTGGTGTTGAAACTGATATAGTTTAGCTCACCAATGAGATTCCAATAGTTGAGACCAGAGGATGCAAATGTTGCTCTTTCTTCATTGGTGGCAGGGAGAAGTATTCCATAGGGCGCAAAAGGGACTGAGTGTTCTTTAAATTTTGGAAGAGGGTATTTGGCTGCAGTGGATTTGATATAAGACTCTTGAGAGAGTTTGAAAAACCCGGAGCTTGAAGGATATTTATTCCCAGGAGAAGCTTGGATTCTTGAAGATACTTAAACTTCAACCTACTGCCTATGAGAGTGGCAAAATTCTTGGGCTGCTTGCTGAATATTGCAATGCTGTTGATGTGAATGTAGAGCCATGTGTCTTCAGAGAAGAACACACAGTGATTTCTATTGCTTTTCTTGAAACCAGATTCCAATAGCCAGTTACTGAGTGTGACTTACCAGGCTTGAGGAGCTTGTTTCAGACAATACAGCGCTTTCTTAATTCAGAGATTTTTCCCTCTAGGAACCTCCACGTTTGGAGGAACTGAAATGTGGATCTGTTCCGCCAGAGGAGCATTCAGAAATACCGCTTTGATGTCAAGTTGATGGAATTTGATGTTTTTGTGTAGGGCAAAATAGATGAGAAGTCAAAGGGAGCTCATGTCACCATTGAGTGCAAAGGTGTTGAAAAAGTCAACTCCCTCAACCTGATTGAATCCCTGAGCACAGATTTTTGCCTTGAACTCTACAATCTTGTTTATTGTGTTTTGTTTTGTTCTGAACACCCATATGCACTTGATCATAGATACCTTACCAACTTCCTTCACTTCCTCCCATACCTTTTAGCTGTTGATATTTCCCACCTCTTTCTCCATTGCATTGATCCATTCAAAGTTTTACTTACTATTTAGAGCTTCATTGAGCTTCTTTGGATTCTCATATTCAGCATCAACCATGTAGAGCTGTGAGTTCTGTATTCAAGGGTGGTTGAGAATGTTTCTGGGTGAAATTTAAAACTTGGAGTTACCGCAGTTATTCACGGGTAAGGAATCAGAAGGATCTAAGGAGCTGTAGACAGGGTTGATTTTCTCAGTGTGTTGGAAAGGAGTTCAACTGTCTTTAATTTTAATCACTTCAGAAACAGAAGTATCCGGAGAGCATGATGTTTCAATTTCAAAAATGGGATCCAAGTCAGACTGAGAAGGTTCAGTTCCTGCAAAGTCTTTTTCCAGGAAACAAACATTTGCTGAGATGAAAACTTTATTGGTTGAAGGATTGAACACTGAGTAATTAGAGAAGTCATTGGAGAAACCAACAAGAATCCCCTTAAATAAAAATTGAGAAAACTTGGATTGTCAAAGGTGTTTTGGCATGAGAACCATTGAAGTGCAGCCAAAAGGCTTCAAAAATCTGTAGTTTACTGAACGCTTGTAGCAGAGTTCATAAGGAATGAGTTGTTGTTGGAGGAAACCGGGAGAAGGTTAAGGAGACTTGTGGATGTTTTGACAGCCTCTCCCCAGAGTTTATTTGTCTTTTGGCTTGCAGCATGAGGTATTGGGTCTTATCAAGTATTGATCTGTTTGCTTGTTCTGCAAGACTCTTTTGTTGCAGAGAGTATGAAGGGGACAGGAGGTGATTAATCCCCGCTTCTTTGCAGAAGAGCTTGAATTCTTTCCCAAAAAACTAACCTCCATTGTCTCTCAGAATGTTTATGATTTTGCAATTGTGCTTTTGTTTGTCCATTTAAGTATAGGCTTTGAAAGCATCTAGAGTTTAAATTTTTTTCAAGTAGAGCAATTGAGTTGAACCTGGAAAACTGATTGAAAATGGTAAGAAAATACAAGCTGCCCCCAAAGACAGGAGTAGAGAACGGTCCAACCAGGTCCATATGGACAGTTTCCAGAACACAAGTGGCTGGTTTGAAGTGGCTGTTGAAAGGGGTGGAGATCATTTTCCCCAATTGACACATTTTGCATTTTGAAGAATCTGGGAGGTTGGTGTTTGTAAAAAGTATCTTGATCTTAGCATTGCTAGAATGTCCTAGTTTATTGTGAAGGTTTGAGGGACAGGGTACTGAGAGAAGGGCTTTCCCTTCCTTATGTTCAAACCTGGTCCCGCAAAGTTTGAGGAGATTATTAGAAGTAGAACCAACAATTTTGAAGTTGTCCAAGCAGATGGAGGACCAAGAGAATCCCACTTTTTTGATTAAAACTTTCTTAGACTTGAGTTGGAACAGAGAAATCAGAAATTGATTGATTTCAGGGACTAGCAGTAAATTGTTGAGTTTTATTCAAGCACCATCATGGTTGAGAAGAAAGGCTTCACCAATGGCAACCGCATTGAGAGCATTTCTTTCTTTTCCAGTTCCAATCTTTATGAAGGTTTCTCTAGGGTTAAGGATCCATCAAGGGTCATTGACAATGTGATGCATGGCTCCTGAGTCAAGTACAGGATGTAATTATTTAGAGAGAGAGGGTTTGTTTTGCAGATAAATCTGCAAGCTCAAGTAGGCCAAAGGCTCTTGTGGGGATTCTTCAGAAGATTGCAAGGAAGAAGTGTTGGTGAGATGGGCTTGTCCTTGGGAAATGGCGGCAATGGTTTTCCAGATGGTCAGCCAGAGGGTTGTGTGTGTTCTTGGAGCACAGATGTTTGGGTTGGCACCTTTTAGACTTGTCCTCCAAGGATTTGTAAAGGGCAACAGATGACTCCTCACTAGCAGGAACCTTGGAAGATCAAGTTGACTCAAGATGAGTAACCTTTCAAATATTGTTCAGGACCTTGGTGGGAAACTTTAGGATTTCATCATTCAGCAGGATAGAGTCAACTACATGGTAGAAATGAGAATGCAGTTTGGCAAGAATAGTATAACTGAGGATTTCAGCGGGAACTTCAAGTTGAAAAGTGGCCAGTTTGTTCACAAGCTTACGGCATTCCTGGATATAGGCCATGAGATCCCCAGTGAACTGATATTGTATGAAGGAGAGCCAGATTCCTCCTCTGTTAGTGGTTGAGAGCAATGCATACCTTTCTGATATAGATTTCCAGATGGCAATTGGATTGTATTGATTAGTCAGTTTGATGATGGAATCAAAAGAAGTGTCCCCCAGGTGCTGAATCAGTAAATTGGCATATTCATAACACTTTTTTTTGGGAAGCATTAGTGGGAATAACAGGATCCTTGTTGTCTTCTCCTTCTGTGAATCCAAGGAGCCCTTTTCAATGTAAATAGCTGCAAATTTTTAGTGCCCAGGATGATGATTTGGATTTGTTTAAGATGTGAAGATTACTGCGCTTGGAATTGTCCTCACTGTCCAACATGGTTAGTTCTTTTGGTTCTTCAGTTAGGTTGGGTCAGTTGAGCAGGTTGGGACTGTAAATCTGTAATTTTAACAGGCTAAAAGAAATGAATTATCAGAAAGAGGAAGAAAAAAACGCCACAACTGATGAAAGATCAATAATTTATCAAAAGATAGAACCAAGATAATGAGGACCCAGGAGACACAAGATTAAAATGACATCTGAGGTTATCTCTTCTGAAGAACGGAAAAAAAAAATGGTCAATGAAGGAGTTTGAGGAAAGAGGCAAGAAAGAGAACACAATAGGAACAGAGGAAAAACAGATTTGACTTCATACCAAATAACCAGAAGATGCGTGTAGTCAATCACAAGAGAGAATATATGAGGGTGAAGCTCTTGAAGAATTGATTAGAGGAGGAGGAGGTGGTGGTGGTGGTGTTCTTGGTCTGACGGTCAAGTAAGGTGAAATTGAGTTGATCAAAGATAAAAATATTGATGAGAAGAGGAAAAGAGAAGGAGGAGAGGAGGAGTGGATCAGAGAGACTGAAGTGACAAAAGGGAATATGGATGTCACCAATTGGTGACATGTTTCAGGATTGCGCAGGTTTCATCACTCCCCATTATTTGGATGAAGGAGAACTGAGAAAAGATCAACCAGTGATTGAAGAGAGACGTGATTACAAGCTTTAGTTAGACAGTCGGCTATCATCTTGCTTGATTTTACTAGATTGACCATGATTCTATTTTCCTTGAAGATTTCTCTGATTTTCCTGGCTTTGATGTCAATGTTTTTGTCTTTGAGTTATGACCAAAATGTTTGATCTTTTCTAGTAGGCCCTTATTGTCAATCTTAAAATTTGAAGGTTTCAGGGACATGTCCCATAGTTCTTCAATGAGATGAACAATCCATTGATTCTCCTGGAAAGCTTTGGAAAGAGAACAGAGTTCAGCTTTGGTCAAGGAGAGATTGATGTTCTTCTGACTACTGCTGCACCAGGACAACAGACAGCCTCGCCAGAAACATAAGTACCCTCTCCTAGATTTCTTTGTGATAATTTCATCCCCCCACGTAGCATTGCTATAGTATTGGATACGGTCAGGAATAAGGAGGTTGGGTTTCAGGATGAATCCCAGATGAATTGATCCTCTGAGATACTTGAAGATGTGGATGACTTCTGTCCAGTGATTGATGCTGGGATTGTTATTACATTGTGAAAGTATGGATACAGCAGGGGCAAGATCTGGTCTAGTCATGCAGGCAAGAAAATTGAGGATTCGGGTGAATGATCTGTAATTAATGTTTAGTCTCTGGAATTCCTTGATTTCTTCAGGGCAGGCAGGCAGAAGCTTAACGTTTGGAGTGAGAGGAGTCGACACAGGCTTGCACTTGTTGAGATTGAGAAGAGATAGTCCTTTTTCTATCAGTTTCTTTTGGTTGAGGATAATGCAATCGGACTTTATGGATACTATCATGCCAAGGAGAGTGTCTGGGGAGTGAGCTGATGATTCAGGAAATCTTTTGAGGAATTGATCTTCAAAATTGACTATGTCACCAACAACTACTAGATTGTCAATGTGAAAAAAAAGAAATGCGGATTGATCTTCTTTGATGAAAAGACAGGGATTGGATTTGGAGGGGTGAAATTTGATAAGATTGAGCCATTTTACAAGCGTCTCATACCAGTTGGCAGGAGCCTGTTTGAGACCGTAAAGGGATTTGTTCAGTTTGAGAAAGAGTGACTTGCGTTTGGATTGGGCAGGAGTTTTAATGAATATGTCTTTGGACAGAGGTGCGTATAGGAAGGCGGCCTTGATGTTGAATTGTCTGATGGGGAGCTTTTTGTCCACTGCAAGCTTTAGTAGAGCCAGCAGAGATGAGAATTTGCCAGTGGGAGCGAAGGTTTCAAAGTATTTGATTCCTTCTTCCTGTTGGAATCCTCGAATACAGAGACAAGCTTTTTTTCTTTCCGGGGAGGAGTTGGTGGCTGGTTTGGCTTTAAGAATGAGAGTGGTGGTTAGGTATCTTTTGGGAATCCTGTTGTAATCTTCCAACACTCCCTTTTCTTTGATGGATTCAAATTCTGCATCAATCGCGTCCTTGTATTTTTTATCTGATTTGCAGAGATAAGTGTATTTGGTTGGTTTAATTTTTTCTGTTATTTCTCTTAGGTTGTAAGTGGATTTAGGTTCTACTGAAGGGGTGTTTTCTGGAGCAGGTGATTCCAATTCAGTGTCTTGAGGGTCATCAAAGGATACAGAGGGGTCATCAGTGGTGTCTTCTGAAACAGAAGAGTCAAGGGAAATTGAGAGAGGTTTCCTATTCAGATTGCAATTGACCTTGGAAGTGTTGGGTTCTTTGACTATGTCAAGGAGAGTAGGAGTCCAATCTGGAACATCCTGTTTGGATTTGGTCTGAGAAGGAAAGTCAAGAAACCTGACGTGTTTGGATGAGATAATGCAATTGTCTTCAGTGAGAATTCAATAGGAGTGAAGTTTGTCTTTATAGCCAATGAGTGTTTCAGAGATACCTTTTGGATCAAGTTTAGTTAGAGAAGAAGAAGGGGACAAGAGAAAAACGGAGTTGATGCCTGAGGGTTTGAAGAAATTCAAGGGTATGCTCCGATTTTTGAAGTTTTTGAAGGGTGATTTCTTGCTTTTATGTGAGGGAAACTGGTTAAGAATAAGAGTTCCAGCCTATAGGACTTCATGCTAGAGAGATCTTTTGATGCCAGAGTCAATGAGGATAGTTTGAAGACATTCCATGATGGTTCTGTTGAAGCGTTTGGCTAGACCATTTTGTTTGGGTGTGTATGGATCTGAAGTTCTTGTTCTAATGGAATGGATCTCACAGAAGATTTTAAGATTCTTATTAAAAAATTCAGTTCCTCTATCAGAGTGTAGAATAGAGAGGAAGTAGCCAAAGCGTTTACTTTTGAGCTCAATGATACCTTTTAAGATGTCGGGAACGTTGCTCTTAGAGATACAGGGAATGGCAGCGCAATACCTAGTATTTCTGTCAACAACAATGAGAATGTATCTGTGACCTCAAGCAGAGGGCGGATAAATCGGACCCATTAGATCAAGATGAAGTTCTTGAAAGGGTTGGTCAGCTGCTGAGTGTTTGTTGCGGAAGGATCCTCTGGTAATCTTTCCAAGGGCACAGGATTTGCATTTGGAGTCTAGTTTGATATGAATATTGATCTTATTTCTAATCCGACTGTAGCTGTCATGACCAAGAGCTTTATGGATGTACTTGCTATTGGAGAGATGGAATTTGAGTCTTAGTTTTGGAATTTGGATGATAGGAATGTTATTCTGATACCTCCCTTCTAGGACAGTAAGATCATTCTTAGGAATATGGAAGGAGTTCTTCTCGAACAAGACATTATAACCATCTAACAGAAGACACCTGACAGACAGGAGATTGGCAGAAAGATCCGGAACAAGAAAAGCATTCTTAAGAGTAAGAGATTCTTCCTTTCCTTTGATTTTGACCGTCCCAATTGCAACAATTTTTAGTGTTTCACTGGATGATCCGGTTTTAACAATGCCTATTTCTTTATATTCAATGTTCAAAAAGGCGTTAGGATCACAAAACATGTGAGAAGAAGATCTGGAATCAAGAACAATGTTGGTCTTGTGAAGAGAGTTTGTTTTTGAGAAGAAAAGACTGACAGCAACACCCTTATTTTCTGCATTCTTTCTTTCAAGGTATTCTTTGAAAAGCTTGGGATGGAGCGCCCAACAGTTTGTTGCAGAATGGTGCGAATTTGGATTGTGTTTGCCTCCGGTGCATCTCAGAATGGGCATCCTTTTGCTTTGGGTTTTAAGGTCAGTGAGGGTGACCTTGTTTTCTTCCTTATTTCTAAGATTGTTAGCAAATATTTGTAAGTGGTCAAGTACCAACTCAGGGGTAATGTCTATTCCCGCATGAGTGATCTGTTGCTTAACAACCTTAAGGAAATTGGGAAGTTTATGGAGAAGCATATATGTGATTATGTCTATAGGTAGGACAATACCAACTTCATGGAGCCATCTCATGGCAATCTTGGCCGAGTTGATAAAGTTTGGAATGTTGTTAAGGTCGAAATTGAGATCTTGAAGGTTGTCAAAGACGCGAGCTTGGTTGGAGGACTCTGATGAGGCAAAGTGTTAAATGATGGCCTTCCAGATAAGCTTTGCATTCTTCTTGTTTTCAAAGGTGATGACATTAGCATGTACAGAAGGGTTGAGTTTAGAGGTGAGGATGGATCAAATGTAAATCTCATCTTTGAAGGAGAGAGGGAGATCATCTGAGCAAAGAGTAGTCCAAGTTCCTTGAATATCAAGCATGTTTTCAACCCGATTTCTCCATAGCAAAAATTTTTCCATGGTGAGCATGGGAATGGATTCAATGGCTGTCTTTAAGATTATTTGGAGAAGGGGATCATTTGACTGAAGATCATCTTGGTTCATGTTTATTGAGGTGGGACAATTGGTTCAACCTGTTTGGTAACTTTGACTGTTAATTGTGATGAAAGATCAATAATTTCTCAAGAGATAGAAGCAAGATGATGAGGAACGAGGAGACACAAGATTAAAATGACATCTGAGGTTATCTCCTCTGAAGAAAAGAAAAAAAAACAAGATTGGTCAATGAAGGAGTTTGAGGAAAGAGGCAAGAAAGAGAAAACAGTAGGAACAGAGGAAAAACAGATTTGACTTCATACCAAATAACCAGAAGATGCGCGTAGTCAATCACAAGAGAGAATATATGCGGGTGAAGCTCTTGAAGAATTGATTAGAGGAGGAGGAGGACGAGGAGGTTTTGTTCTTGGTCTGACGCTCAAGTAAGGTGAAATTGGGTTGATCAAAGGTAAAAATATTGATGAGAAGAGGAAAAGAGGAGGAGGAGAGGAGGATTGGATCAGAGAGACTGAAGTGACAAAAGGGAATATGGATGTCACCAATTGGTGACATGTTTCAGGATTGCGCAGGTTTCATCAACAACAACAGCACAAGCAAATGTGAGAAATAACCTAAAAGGACCAAAATAGCTGGACAGCTAGGCGTGAAGAATTGGAAAGAGCCACTTGAGAACTGAGGAGTTGGTCTTGACAAACTTGAAGAGTGTTGGATTGACTGGGAAACTTGAGGGTTGTTGTGGAATTGAGATCAGTTGATAGGTTGACTGAGAGGACCAGAGGGTCTTGAGGTCCTGCGGGTGATTGCTGGATCTCAGTTGACAAGCAGTTCAAATAGCAACTCAGGATCCTGTTTTAGAGTGTGCACACAGTGCTGAAGTTGACTGAGGCGCACGGAGACACAGGTGAGCCCAGACGCAAAGAAAGAGGCGCAGAACAAGATAAAAGAAAAGGAAAATAAGAAAACCAAACAAAAAAAAAGAAAAAAAGAAAACACAAGTAAAAAAAAAAAAAAAAGATGAGGTTCAAAGACAAGATCATCTGGAATTCTAACACAGCCAAGTCCTCAGCATCTACTCAATTTGGTTGTTGGACATCAAAAGCAGCTAGAGGGGTGATTTTGGCCTTCTTTCAAAAGATTCAATCTATTTGAATATAAAAAAGACAAATGGAGTTTAACTTATCAACCACCAAGTTGATTCCCTTGGCTTCAACCAAGTTGGTTATTCCAAAGCCAGTGGAGATTGAAATTGAGTGGGGATTTTTATACTTGGCTCCATAGTTCTTGAATTTCTCCCCCATCTGTTTGGATGGAAGATACAGCCTAAATTTTGTTTTATTCTTCAGTTCATTGGCCATCAGGAGATAACCATTAACCTTAAAGGATGGAGGTTGGCCAACTTGTGTTTTGTTTTTGGATCCAAAGCAAGCATCATAGTTGGAGGGAATTTTGAGCCAGTTTACCACAATAATTTGATCAGCTCTCTTGAGCTGAGTTTATCCTTGGGAATCTGATGGGGGAGGATTTTTTGATGTAGAGTTCCTTGGGGATTTTTTCTTGGGTACATTGGCTGGTGTGTGGACTTGGGGGGAAGGTTTGCTGAGGGGCCATTTGGAAACAGCAAGAGTTATGAAGGGATGAAGGATGAGAGTTAGGATTTTATGGAAGTAATAAAGTGATGAGAGTGATGAAGCAATGAGTACAGCAAGAAAGAGATGATAGTGATGAAGTGATGATAGCAATGAATCAAATTTTGGAGATGGAATTTTTCCAATGAGGTTGGAGGTTGAAACCAGGGGTGGTGGTGTGAAATGAAGCTTGGTTGAGCCAGTGAAAGCTTTTATATAATTTACTTGAAATAACCAGCTTATTTCATGTCAACTTTGAAATTTCTGATCTGAAATAATTGGTTTTATTTGATTTTTAATGGAAGGTTTGAAATGGTGGATTTGGGTTGAAAACCGCCATTAAAAAATGGTGGGTTTGCTTAACTTTGATACGCTCTATTATACAGAATTAATATATCCAAGGCCCTGATCTAAGCACCAAGAAAACTCACCACACCCCTATAAAAGAGAAATTTATGCATTAGGGGCCTGTAAAACTCACCACATCACCATATAGAAGCAATTTATACAGGAATTACCTGCATCAATCACCTCATCAGTAAAGAAAAGAAATATATGCAATGGTTTAAATTCATTAAAATCTTGCACAGCTTCTTTTTGCTGACAATCTAAAATACATCATGTAACCTTGTCTCACTTTAATAGGTAGGGAGAGCTTCAGGGCACCCTCAGGGGCAGCCCTGAGGGCAGAGTTTGTTTAATTATTTAAGGAGGGCTCTCTAGCCCTATCCTTTTTGTTTTTCCATCATGCCATCCAGGCTTCTTCACCCCCATTAGTGCCCCCAGGAATACTCAAACTTATAAATTATATTAAATTTTCACAAGGAATTTTGAATCCTTACAAAGGGATATCAGCCCTAGTTAAAAATAACCAACCTTGGGAGGTATATTAACCCTTTATCAGATTTTATCAACCCTCAACATCAGTTTTCAACCCATATCATGGATATTAATCCATTATAAATGATCATCACCCATCATCACCATTACCTACCTTCAAAATCATCATCACCCAACATCACCAACACCTACCTTGAATATCATCATCATTCATCATCATCACCTAAATTGACAATAATCATCATCTTCTTCTTCTTCCATCATCATCATCCATCCATAATAACATCCTCATCAATCCATACTGTCAACATCACCCACCAATACTATCATAATCATCCATCCATTAACATAATGGTCTTCTATCATCATTCACCATCAGTACTAGTATAGGCTTGAAATTTTCAACCTTATCAAGAATCACCTGTAACTTCAGAGGATTATCCATAATTACAAACTAAATCCATATGAGAATATATAAAGGAATAGTATTTTGGCCCAAAATTTTCAGAATGGATTAAATAAAAAGGGATTGCCATTAAAAGATGTTATATTCTTTGATAATAAATAATTTCAATCAAGTGGGAAATTTGGTGAATGGATTAAAAAAATAATTACATGAACAATTTTCCAATTATTTCAACAGATAAGAAGGTAAGCCAAATTATAAATCATGGAAAACTGGGTTTTTTGCTTCAGTTATGGATATGATCCAAAACCTCATGGAAAAACAATTAAATAAACAAATTGAAACAAACAAATGTGATATTTTTTCAATACTTCTAATAAATTGAAATATTTGGGCAACAGATTTATAAAAAAAAAATGACACAAAGAATTTTTCAATTATTCCAAAAAATAAGCAATTAAAACAAATTATATATGATGGAAATCTTGGGGTGTAATTTCAGTTCTGCATAAAGTTCCATACCTCATGGTAAATAATGAAATCAGTTCCAAATGAAAGAAATTTTTTAGGTTTCTGTTCAACCACTACCTATGTTGAACTTCTGGATCAAAAACCAATAAATTCAGAATATAACTGCCCATGGTTAAAATATTGATTTTGAAGATAAAGACTAAAATTTAAACTTTTCTGAATTTGTGTTATTTTAGATATGCGTATTTATGGAAGAAATCATGAATTTAGAAACTCTTTTTGGTATAAATTTTGAGTGTCATTCTCAAGAGAAAAATGAATTGGTTGAAAAGTCATGATTTTTTTATCCTTATTACCAGGCAGTGGATTGGAAATCAAGAAATTTGTCTTGAGTGCTTATTTAATTTTTCAACCTAGAATAAAACAATCAATCAGTTAACTGGTATCAAAATAGTTCTTTTAATTTTGGGAATAGTTTATTGATTGAACTTTTTGAATCACAATCTTCAATATATTCATGAATAACCATTTTTTGAAGCATAATTATTCTATTTGAATCTTTTATAAAATTATGAAAATCCCCAAAATCACGTGAAGAAAAATTATAATCAGGATCACCTGCAACACAGATAATTGAATTGGGGAGGGGAACTTAAAGATAAATCCAGCATGTAGAATTACTTGAAATTTGATAAACTATTTAAGGAGGTTTACTCATTTGAAAAATGAGTACAATTTGCATAAAATTAGCATTAAGAACTATTCATTTTCCTCAAAAAGGTGGATTAAAATTCATTAGTTTTTGCATTATTCTGTAAAATTACTCAAAATCATGCCTATGAGTCATAGGTGCTTCATTTCAACCACCAGGATCATCAATAAATAATCAAGAGGGCTGAGAAGGATTGGATGCATTTAATATGAGGTCAAATATATGCATCTTTATATTATCAAGAAGATGAATATATTTGAAATTTTATTCATTTATAGCAGAATTTTCCTTCTTCAAGAACCCATTTCCTTTCCATTCTTGTAGCCTCTACTGTTCAATCAAATTTTTGAAGATCATTAAAAGCTTTTGCAATTTTTTTCATGTTTTTGAAATAAAATTGGGTTGATCAATGGGAATATTTCATTTTCAAGGACCCTTTGATCTGTGATACCAGATTGAATTCAACCTTATACCATGGAATTGAAGCAATAATTCAATATTAAAAGTGGGTTTTTGAGCTGAAAAAGTGCCAATAGCATTGCAAACAACTTTCTTTATTCAAAGGGGTGAATATTACCATCAGCTTTGTGAATTTATGTCCATAAATGATGATTTTACTCAATTGAACAATTGGGAAAAAATTAATTTTTGAAATTTGAATGATAAATTCAATTGAAGTGCTTTAGTTTATTAAATGAAGTAGCACCAACAGAATTATTCAACAAAAATTGGAGAATAAACCTTTCTGAATCTTCAGGATGAACATTATGAATTCTCCAAATTCAATAAAAATCTGACAGTGCCTGCATTTTTTCTGAGTGGATGCAATGTGAAGAATTATAAAAATTTTGAATATTTCATTGTACATGCAAAACTATCAATCAAATTTCTCTTGAAATGTTGGGTAATGATATTTTTTACTTGTGTATATCTTTGAAGAAATTCATCCAGGGCTTCATCTAGTTCAAAAAAACCTTGTTTTTGGACAGGAAGAGGACTCTCCCGCCCCAAAAAAGAAGGTCAAATAGCAACCAATTCAAATGATAAACCTCCTTAACATGCCTCTGGAGGAGCTACTGGTCTTGAATCACTCAAATAATCTATTTAATAAATATACGCATCAAATCAACAGTAAAACAATTATAGACGTAATAAGTTCATTTGTAGATTTATGTAGCCACCAAGATACCTGCACATATTTCCAAATTTATTTGGCATTGGTACTTTGCAAAAATTTGCAGATTTTAAGGGTGCCCACAGGAATTATCAATGGAAAATTCTTTATGAATCCTCCTCAGTGACTTGGTAGAACCAATCAAGGGTCTTCCATATTTGGAATAACTATTTTTCTAAGTTCAAAATATTACATTTACGTGTTAGAATTTTTGCCTGATCTTTGTGTTGCCTAAATCTTGAGTTCAAAAGTACTTTCATCAGTGTCTATCAATGTTCTTTATATTTTGATATCCTATGTGTCACACTTATTCTTATTAAACCTATTTCTTACATTCACCTTTCCAACCACTTTTCAGCCATCCTGTAATTAGTCTATATATATTGATGCCTGATCAAGTCAATTAACATCATCTGTTCTTCCTCACACTGAACTGGAGTGCCCCCTTTGACTCCCTGATCCGCTCCTCTTCCCTTCACAAGATTCTTCCTCCTCAAATCTTAAGTGTCTCAACCGGAGCATTCAACTCAAACTTCAACAGTCCTGTGTATCATCTGTCTTTTAACTGCTTGAAAAAGTCTTGGGTCTGTGTAATTGATTTCATCAGGTATCTCTGCAAAAAGAATCATGTCAATATCTTCAGATTTTCTTGCTTGGTGATCATGGTAAATACTTACCAAGATGTGAGAATGAGGTTCATCTCTCTTAAGGAATTCTGTAAAATAGGTTAATCCCATTTTCAATCCCAATATTCCATCCATTATTTTTGAGTTGAAAATTTGTGTTAATATATATTGATATTTTAACACATGTTCATAATTTAACTGATAAGGTGGGTACAGGTGCTGAGAATGTATGGAACTGCGATTCTGTATCACTCAATTATGTCTTCTACATTGAGTATGGTTGGAAACAATGGATGGTGATCAATCCATAAACAATTTCTGAGTTGGGGGTTGTGAAATGGTTGATGATTGAAATCAGGGTGATTGATTTGGTTTGATTTCTCAAGTGATGGAAAAAGAATTCATGGTTGTTTTATGCAAAGGAATGAAGGAATCAAGAGATGAGTAAATGCTATAGGAGGTAGTTTTTTGTTTCAAAAACTTACACCCAATGTGGTGCTTTCCATTATCCTCTGTTATATTTCTTTGAGCTCCTTGATGTTACACTGATGGTGTTCTCTGGGGTTAAATCCTCTTATTAAACTTTTCTTGCTTCAGTGTGTACAGTAGCATAATTTAAAACTTATTTACTTAAATGGGTTTCTGCAATACTTCAAAAAAAAATCAGACACAAATCTTATGTTGTATAAGTACATGAAAATTATGTTTTTTAAGTACATGCAGATTATTTTCTATAAGTAAATGCAGATATATGTATTCACATGCGGTTGAAATCAAAAACACGGACCCAAAGTTAATTATCAATATATGCTGATATATGTTCATTTACATGGAGGTAAAAAAGAAGTTGAAACCTTCAAAAAAAAAACCATTCAGAAGAAAGATATATTTGTATTCACATGGAGGTGAAAAAAAGAGAAAATAAACAAATAAAAAAATAATAATGACATTCAAAAAAATCACATTTATGGAAAACATCCTCAATTCCAGTAAACAAAAATGTTCTGAACATCCAAAACAAACAATGCCAGTATTTTCCAAGGGTGCAGGACTCAATTTTTTTAGTATATAGCAGATAAGACAAGATAAAAGATTCTTCCCTTACTAAGATTCTATAGCCAAATTCAACAATATGTTCCACTAATTATTCATTATCAACCTTGGAAATTTTGATCCTAAGTATGATAGAGACTACTATATTAGTAAACCTATTTGAAAATCAGCCACAATTCTCTTTTCATTCATTGTTGTAGGACTTACTATTGTACTCAGAGGGGCAGGAAATTCAAAACCACCCTTACTATTCTTCTATCATATCAATATTTTTAGTAAAAAATTCTCCCTCAAGTAACTTCCAGAAAGCAATTAGCTGAACTCATCCCAATCCCAAAGGAGTTTGTACAAAACACCCAAGGCAAGAAACACCAGTATTTACTAGGGGTGCAGGAACCAATATTTTTAGTATATGAGAGACTAGTTTAAATTTCCCAAATGCTCAAGGAGGAAAGCATTTTTCCCTGTGCAAGGCTGGAACCTTCCTGGTGCAACATATGGATAGAAAACATGGTAAGCTAGAGGTGCATCCTTGAAATTGGCAATTGAATGGTACATGCAAAACCATGGGAAAGACATTGGTTTTTACCAAGGGTGTAGAGGAAATTTAAGGGCAGAATAGTGTGTTGCCTTCAAATTTTTAGAATTGATTGAATAAAAGAAATTGAAATGAAAAAATTAATTTTTCTTTAAATAATTTTAATCAAGTGGGAAATTTGGGAAATTGTTATTTTTTTTTTAAAAAAAAAAGACATGAAAATTCTTTTAATTATTTCAACAGATAAGCAAGTAAAAAAATTATAGAGCATGGAAATATCAGCATTTAATTTCAGTGATGGATTGGATTCAAAACCTCATTTTTAAAAATGGTGCCAGTTTCAAATGAAATATTGCTTTCAGGTTGCAAACACCCCCCTTGTGAAATTTCTGGATCTACTCCTTGAAAATTTGAACTGTAACTATCCATGGGTGGAAAATGGATCTTGAAGATAAAGACCAAAATTTGAAATTTTCCAACCTTGTCATTTTTTAGTTTTAGATGATAATTTAAAATTGGATTTGAAAATTTTGAAAATCATTTTGAAAGGTAGAAAATTTTCATATGGGTCAGAAATCGAGGTCATGTGTGGAATTTCCACCATTTTTCTTGTGGAATCAATCACCTATAGCTATCTTGGCACATATCACATGTGTTCCCAATGCAAACACAATCAACCAAGTTTCATTTCAAAGACCAACTTGAGCTTCCACATTCATCAAATTGATTATAGGGGAAACCACTTTCAGATTTATGATATTAGGAGGAATTTATGGAAGATATAATGAATTGAGGAACTCTTTTTGCTAGAAATTATGAGTATCATCCTCAAAAGAATAATGGATTGAGGAAGTATTGATGATATTATTTTTCTCATTCCCAGACATTTAATTCAGTAGTTATAAATTAATCTTATTCAATGATGTATTCTTTCAAAATAGAATAACACAATCAATTAGGTAACTTGTATCCAGATAGTGGTTTTTTAAGTCTTTGAATAAAATATTTATTAATCTTTCCAAAGGATGATCTTCATTATTTTCCAGAATTTCCATTTTTTCAAGCAGAAGTGCTTTATTTAAACCTATCAGAAAATTGAGACCATCCCCAAAAGCAAGTGGACTATTTGAATAATCAAGATCACCTGAAATACACATATTTGAAGTGAGGTGAAAAAAATGAAAATGTCTGCAGAATGCATAATTTACCAAACTTGCATTAACTATTTGAGTATGTCTACAATTTTGTAAGAAAGATAAATCTTTCCTAAAGTGACTACCAAGGACCATTAAACTTAGAGTCACCACCAAGAAGCATTAATTTTCCTAAATTCACCACCAAGAATCATTAATTTTCCTAAATTCACCACCAAGAGCCATTAATATTCCTCAAAAATTGAAAAATTATAATCAATTAGATCTTGAAGTAGTCTGTCAACCAACAAGTTCATGCCTATGCATCACGGGTCTTTGATCTCAGATTATCAAAGAATCTTATTTCAGAGCTTCACCCTTTTGAGAATTCTTTTATTTTCATAAAAAATAGTATTGATTCAAATTTGAAAGAATTAAAAATTTCAGATAATTGATTCTTCCATTGGGAGATTAATGGAAGATATGCCACTTCAAAGAAAAGGCCACTGCTATTCTACCTTTTGATCTGATAGATTCCAGAAAGAATTTATGCAAAAATTGTTTTTCTCAGAATGTCCAGGACAATCAATAAATAATCAAGAGGGTTGAGAATAATTGCATGCATTGACTATGAGTTCAAATATACGCTTTTTTCTATTATTCAGAAGATGAATTTTTTGAAAATCTGATTGATGTATAGCATCATTTTGTTCTTCCGCAAGGATCTGTCATAAAATATTTTAAAACTCCTTCAACTAAACCAATCCAGCCTTTCATCAGCTTCAATGTCAGCTCCTTTCATTGGATTCAATCTCATTTCAAAACCAACTTTGCTTACTCCTTTGACTTCCACTGGATAGGATTTACTCCTGCATATATTGAATTATCCATCTTCTTCTACCAGGTTGAAAATCTCCCTGTATGGGATAATCTCTATGTCCAGATAAAAAATACCACTCTTTCATGTGATTCAGTAAGCCTTTTCAGGATATTTCCCTCTATGGCTTGATCAAACCTCTATCTCTTCTTAACCCAGTTTGTATATGGGTTATATGGGTTATTACATATTACATACTTAGTATATAACTATACATACTCTCCACTTTGTGTTCAGTCCATCCTCCCAGGACTCTAGATCAGTACCTTTCAAACCTTCCTGGACAGTCCCATCACAAAATTAGTCAAATAAAGCCTCCTTCTCAATCAGTCAACATTTAATACCATGGTAACTCCAACCTGCATCACCAGCCACTCATCTTTCAAGGCCTACGTCTCAGTTCTCAAATATACTGGCCTTTCCTTCTGTCCAGGGATAATTCCCCCGAGTTATCAGTATACTAATTCTTACTGGTTGGTCCCTCAGCAAGTATGTGTAATCTCAGTACAATGCAACCTTCACCCAGCCTTCTAAACTCATATCATCTTGAACCTATATTTTTTTAATCTTATTTGATTCAACATCTCCTCCTTCAACAACCTCCTCCTGGACTGCTTCATCCTATCCTTCCATTTCTCATCCTTTTTAATCCTCCTCTCATTGTATCCATTGCAATCCCAATCAATCATCCTTGATTACTATGAGTAGTAGTGCCTGTGCAAACCTGCCTCTTGCACACTAGAGCATTTGTGAAATTATACTAATTCCTTCCCCTTAATTACCACCAACTCTATTCCTCTTCAAATTTTCACCCTCAAACACATCCAATCTGTTCCACCCAATCTTCAACCTTGGATAGTATTTCCCATTCATGTTTATAGAAGTTGTGTGATTGAGCTGAAAAGTGTGTGGCCTTTCATGTTTCCATGGGAGTGCTAGAAAGTGGGTTTCTACCCCTGTCAAAAATATCCTTCCACCTGGTCCACTCCTCATGGGCCAATCCCCTCAAATTTCCCCTTCTGTGACATCTTCAAACCTATTGCTCAAAACTTCCTAAAAAGATTTTTAAAAGCTTCTTTGACCATTTCTAGTTGCCTCCAAGACTCTCTTCAAAAGCAACAATGGTGTCACGCTTTGCACTTAGGGATTATTGTCTTCATCACTTCAACATGTCCTCTCCTCAGTACCATCTACCTCAGTCTAAAAGCGTGACACAAATAAAGCACAACATCAATGGTGCGATCAGCTACTTCCTCTGGCTCGCGTTGAACTTCCAATCTCGGCAACCAACTCAGTATATACTTGCGAACTTTGTGGTTAACTTCATACCGGTCGGCCATCCATTACGAGATCCAATCTCCTTCCCTGGCCAATCAACAGCCTTGGACTTCCATCTTTGGTCACACACTGTTTGTTAGTTTGCATCTACGTCTAACTAAGCCATCACTACTGTACAGTTTGCAATTGGACTAGTCCCTAAACTGCATAAACTATTACTTCTCATTTGCATTACCTTCAACTTCATTTGCTCCTGTCCCAATTCATCATACAATTATACGCTCAGATTCTATTGTCTTGCACTTAAACCATGACCTCGGATATGGTTGTACTGCTGCTTCATTTACTATCCCATTCCTGTCATTCATTGCCTCACCGCTTCAACTGTAGTTAGCTCATCACCAGGTTGTATCCAGTCACTTTGGATTACCTTATAAGGGCTACCCCCTTTCCTGATGTAAACTATGGTGTGACAATTCAAGAACAGGTGACAGCTCTTGTGAACAACCTAGTCTCAACGCGGGTCCCCTGAATTTTTCTGTTTCCTCTTTATCTTCTCTTTTCATTCTTTCATTCTCACTCTTGTCTGTTCTCATCTGTTACTCCTCTCAACCTCCGACACGACTCAAAACTAAACCAACACTTGATCAATCCTCAACACATCTTGAACTCACCTCAATCAAGACTCTCAACTAGATCAACTCTATAAGAATTCAACCATCTGTTGTAACTGGTAAGATCAGTCCAAGTCCAGCCAATTTTCAAGGAACTTAAACAATTTGAACTTTTCCTTCTTAGAGTCTCCGTGTCTTCCACCACTTCCATCTCTAGCCATAGTCGAGCACCGGCTATTCATATCTTTCTGTGTTGATGATATTCTTTTCTTATGAGTCTCAGATACTGTTATTCAAACTCCTGGTC
Source organism: Puccinia polysora (assembly GCA_025617555.3). NCBI lineage: Eukaryota > Fungi > Basidiomycota > Pucciniomycetes > Pucciniales > Pucciniaceae > Puccinia > Puccinia polysora. The sequence continues at coordinate 16,507,297 of CM062621.1, read as the reverse complement.
ATTTTCATGATTGTCATGTTTTCATTCTCATTGTCTCCCTAGCTTCTGGCCTGAATTTCAAACTCATGACTTAAAATTAATACGGTTAAAAGCCAAAATCACTATCACAGCCATCAAGACAAAGGACTATGGCGTCAGGATTGGGATTCTCATTGGAATCTTTTCAACAAGCAATGCTCAAAACCGCACTCAAGACTACCCCGCTACTGACCAAAGATAACTATGGAATATGGAAAGACAAGATGATGGCTCTTCTTAAGCTCAGAGGAGTTCTGGAAACCCTTGGATCAAAGACTGAAACCCTTGTAAGCCAAGACAACAACAAGTTCCAGTTTCTCCTTAAATCCAAGGTTGACTCTGTGACCCATAATAATGTCATCAGTGCGACCAACACTAATTCAGCTAAAGAAATATGGCAGTCAATCAAAGAAAGCTTCTCCTTGTCTCAAGCATCAAATAGAGAACGGATCTTCAACAACTTCTTACACATTACCTTCAAAGGAGAGGATATCATGAGCTTTGTCACCAACGTCAAAACATCAATAAAGAAGATGATCGACATTGGCATTGATCTACCAAACGACATCTTGGCTTACTTGACAATGTTCAAATTTCTGGCCAACCTGCAGGACCTAAAACAACAGCTCATGCACTCAGACAGACAAATCTCAGTCAAATTTGTATGTAATCATCTGATTCAGTTCCACAACAAAATTAAAGCAGAAAAAACCAAACAAGGAGTAGAACGTACCTCTGAAACAGTGCTGACTACAATGGGGACCAAGACAAAGAATCATCTCGCAAACTGATGTATCAAAGGGTATCACAACCTGAGACAAGACAACAATCATACGGAAGCAGAATGCTTTCACCTCCATCCAGACAAATCCCCCAAATGGTGGAGAGAAAACCAAAACAAGTGGAAGGAAAAACAAAAGAAGTCTCAAGAATCCGCACACTTCCACGCTTTTGTGACCACATGGATTGATTCTAAGATAGGAGTAGAACAGAACATCATAATCAACAGTGGATCTACCTCCCACATCTTCAAGCAGTGAATATTTTTCACCACCCTTAAGCCGTACTCCGGGGAATACATTACAACAGGAAATGTTGGGGAAAATCTGCCTATCCAAGGAATGGGAACCGTTAAATTGGAATGGAAACAACATACAATCACCCTGTCTGACTGTCTATATATCTCAGACATAGTTTTCAACCTTGTGAGTCCAGGAAAGCTACTTGAACACGGCTTTACGTTAGAATCAAAGAAGGGTCATTTCGAAGTAAGAAAGGGTAACAACAAAGTCTGCCGCGGGATGATCATCAATACCCTGTTCGTCCTTGACGTGCCAATCAGAGTGGGAGTAAATGAAGGATGCCTTTTGACACAGGTAGATGGGTCAAGAACGCTGAAGGATCTTCACTTAACTTATGGCCACGCGTCTCCTGGATGTCTAGCCAAAATCAAAGGAATTCAGTACAATGTTGCCAGAATGGGTAAGTTCGAATGCAAAGACTGTCTCCTTTGTAAAATCACCAAATCCCCGTTCAAGGCCACCTCTACTTCAGCCACTAAACCCTTCACAATGCTACATTTAGACCTAATTGGTCCAATTACTCCAGAATCCCATAGACACGAAAAATACATGCCGACTGTTGTGGATAACCACTCAGGTTATATCTCAGGTATTCCTCTAGTTGGAAAGGAAGACAACGTCTCTGTACTGATAGAAATAATCGAGAAACAGAAGAACAAATGTGTTTTTATCCATCATCAGTATGTTTGGATGGCGGTATGGAATTCACAAATAATAGGCTAGTACAATATCTCAAGGAGAGATTCATCAACCACCTTATTGCTAAACCATATCACCCCAAACACAACGGCAGGGCTGAGAGAGCCAATCAAACAATCGTCAAAAGCGTGAGATCATCAATGAGCTCAGCCAAATTCCCAAAGAAATACTGGTCAGAGGTCCTCAAATCATGCTGAATAAGCCTCAATCAAATCCCAAAGGACAGCTTGGAGTTATCCCCATGGGAACTCATCAAACAAAGCTCCTTGCCACTCAACTACCTACAGCCACTCAGAATCACTGCAATTGTACTAAATCAAAAGTGGGTGAAGGGCAAGAAATTCAAACCTAAGGGAATAGAAGGAAGATTGATTGGTTACAATCCAGAGGCCTTTTCATACCGTGTACTCCTACCCAATGGTCACATCATTGTTTCTAAGCATGTCTGGTTTTTGAAACAAACGGTCAACAAACTTTGAATCACCTCAGACATAGATATTGACTTCAGCCTGACAAAGACCAGCGACCGCGACTCTCAGCCTGAAATAGAAGGAGCCTCTACAACTTGAATGAATTATAGAGATCCACCCACCAAGATAAACTCTTCCAATGAAGATCTGACGGCTTCAGATTCTAGTTCAAACTTGGAAGACAGCTCATCATGCCCGTCTTCCCCTCAAATTGTCCCAGGGATCAGCGCAACTAGAGTACCAGAGGAGGCTGCAGAACCTACCACCAGGATTCTCCGTAATCAATCTTCAATCAGACCCCCGCAAAGGTATGGATTCCACCATTACTATGAGCCCAAGACGTTTGATCAAGCAAATGCTTGTGAGGATGGCCCCAAATTGGGAGGAGCAATAAAGAAGGAGATGGATCAGTGCGAGGAACAGGAGGTATGGGAGGACTACAATGGCAAAAAACCGTTGAACCCTCTTGAAACTACCTGGGTCTTCAAAATCAAGGATAATTCTCACGACAATACCATCATCCACAAAGCCCAAATCTGTGTCAAAGGATTCAATCAAGTCTATGGCCTAGACTTTGATGAAACCTTTGCTCCGACCAGAAAGATTGCATCGTTAAAAGCAATCTTGCTATACTCACTAAAGCACAAACTCAAGATACGTCAATACAATGTGAAGGCCGCCTTTCTACATGCCCCTATAAATGAAGAGGTCATTATCAAAATGCCACAAGGTTGCAGCCGATCCGGCAAATACCTCAGACTAAAGAAGAGTCTATATGGACTTAAACAATCCCCAAAAAACTGGTATGAGACTCACAGACTGGATCAAATCAGCGGGGTTCAAGGAATCCAACAGCAACCCGTGTTTATATAAATTGGAGGACAATCAGTCATTTCTCTTTTTCCACGTCGATGACCTCATCCTAGTGGGAGACAGCAACAAGTTCAATGAAAATTTCAACGCCAGATTCAAAAACTCACAGGCTCACAAACCCAACACCATTCTGGGCATGAAGTTTGAAGGGACACCCACAAGTATCCTGTTAAGCCAACCTAAGCATATTGTACATGGTCTAGAGGAACTAGGGCTGCTTGAATCAAGACCCTGTTCCACTCCGTTGACTCCTCACTGTCAACTCAGAGAAGCCACTGACAAGGACTTTGACCAATTCAAGAAGCTAAATATAAACTTCAAATCAGCAATAGGATTACTGAACTATATTGCCAGTCGGACTCAACCAGACTTGAGTTACTCCGTGTCCAGTCTGGCCCGCTTTCAAAACAAACCTGGGATGTCACACTGGAAGGAACTCAGACAAACCTGGCAATATCTCAACAGCACCACGGACCTGAAGCTGACTCTCATATACAACGGGTCAAGAGAGCCATTAGAATGTTACAGTGACGCTTCCTGGGGTGAGGATCCTACCAGTCGCAAATTGCAATCTGGCTACCTTTGTTTGTCCTTTGGTTCTCCGCTCTCTTGGAACAGTTACAAGAAACGCAACATAACTTAATCTTTGACCAAAGCCAAATTAAATCTCTTGCTTGACTCTTTTCTGGAAGGCAAGTGGCTTCGCCATCTACTGGGCAAAGTCTTTCAAATCAACCTAACTTCCTCTAAACATTACATTGACAACAAAGGACTGGATGATAAATTAAAAAAATTTGGTTCCAATGCGAAGACTTGATACATGGACCTCAAGACAAAGGGGCTCACACCAGGAAAAATCAGGAATCTCTGGCTGACCAGAGACTTCACTTCACCATGATGGTTTCCCCAATTGCTTCACAGTTTATAATCAATTTCCAGAGGAAATCACCATGATTTCTGTTTTTTTTCTGGTAGAGTTCACAAAGATGGAAACACAGTTGATCCATGATTGCTTCTGAGACTCCTCTTAAATTCTCCAAAAGTGACCAATGAATTCTCATTTGATTCTGCAAATTTTCCACTGTGTTTCTAATTGGTTTCTGCAGGACTTATCAAAAGTGTCTTTTTCTTTTCCATTAATTTTTCCCCATGAATCCCCTTGATTTCTCCCTGGTTTCAATTTGATTTTCCTCAGATTAATGTTTGATCTCTTTCAGAGCTGTATGATTTTCAAATAATTTAACCCCATTTGATCACTTCCAAGTATTTACTTCTTCAATTCACCTTTTTTCCTCTTATGGTGTATCAACCAAGTTTGGTCAGGTGGTCAACTGGGTGGCTTTTCTTTAAGCCACTGTTGGCAGGTTCTCAAAGTCGCATGGCAGTTAATCAACCGCTGCTTGTCAGTTGGTCACCCAATGGGGGTTTTCCATCAACTGGGGCGTGGCGGCTTTCAACTTAAGCTGCCAAGAGTTTGGCATTGACAGGAGGCCATCCTATTGGTCATGCTGGTCATGAGGATCACAACTGCAGCTAAATTGCTTCTTGTTGCTTTCAGTTGATCAACAACTAGGTCAGGTTGATGACCCAACAAGATTGGGCTCCCTTGACTTTTGCCCCATCAACCCATTTTGTCAGGTGGTAAACTCCAGCTTGTCGCATGACCAGAAGGAGTTTACCACCCATCCAGGCTCAGTGGATACACCATATTTGATTCATAAATAGTCAAAAAAATCACCTACCATTTAATATGGTCCAGAAACCAGGAAAGTGATGGTTGCAATGGATAATTTAATATTGAAGAAAAAATAGGTGAGATGAATTTTTTCTTGAATAAGGATAATGTGAAAAAGCTGAAATTATCTCCCATGACCATTTTTGCAAACCATGTTTTAGCTTCTGCATAATGCTTTCCAAAAATTCAGTAATTAAAAGCTGTTTGATTTCCAAGAAAATCACCATGCATTATTCCAAAAAAAATTGAAAATACACATTTTTAAAAGGATACTTTCACCGTTTTTGGGTGGCAAATCAGCCGGAATTTAACATACAAATAGATGAGGTTTTTGCTTCCATTACAATAAATAATTTACTCCACCAAACAATAGCAAGAAGCAGCTTTATTTCAGCAAGAATCTGAGTGATTTTCAAGTTGATTTTTTGAATGGGCTAAGATTTAGAATGCTCAAAAAAATTGAAGAGCTTGACCCTGTTCATGATAGAAGAACTGAAATTAAACAGATCTTAGATGATGATAGATTCCTTCAAACTTGAGAGCATCAATGGAATGCTTGGATTTGTCACGCAGTTTCCATGGGCATGAATGAAACCCAAATCCCTAAGGGTGAGTTTGTACCCACACAAACCATCATGAAGCCTCATTTTGGAAATAAAGTTAGTGTCATTTTTGATTTTGTGCAAAATCCAACATGATGTAACCTTATTTCTGAACCTGATGTGTTTGGTGTCCACAAGCAACATGATAGTCTTGATGGGAGATGTCTTTGGCTTTCACCAGTGACAGGGGAGATGTCAAGGGCAAAAGTGGGGGATAAGTCAATAGTTAGCGCATAGAGGGAGGAGAGGATGTGTCTATGTATGTACATGATGCTAACATTTTGGTCCGGACCAAAATGTTCCGTTGTGTCCAATTTTGGCCTATGGCAGACCTCAAACCTTGAGAAGCATCAACTACCATCATTTGGGCTAAAGTTCACGAGTGGATGCCAAACACACACCATGAAAAGCTACCCAACCATCATATGCCTTCATAAATATCCAGGATTTTCATGATGGTAAATGACGGTTCATGTGGGTCCAAATGCACCCTAACTTTTACAAACTCTGGACCAAGCATTGTAAGGGCCCCTTTGGCAGATGACTTGTAACTTTAACTGCTGGTTACAAGTTAAAAATCTGCCCATGAGTGGATTTGTAACTGTAAGTACCTGCTCATATCAGGGCCCCGCAGCCAAACAGATTGGGGCCTGTGAGCTCTCATTTTTAGTGCATAAACAGCAAGTTACAGCAAGTTACAAGGGTAAGAGCTTGTAACTTTCTGTAACCTTTTTTGCGGAGGGCAGCATGGGAGTGTAACTTTGTAACTTCAATTTGGCAAGGGGGGATCTGTTACAGTTACAGATATGGTGTGTCCACTGAGTTTCATTGGCTCATCAACTCGGTGGGTTTTTTTGTTAAACCACAGTTGGCAGGTTCTCAAAGCTGTGTGGCGCTTAGTCAACCACCCCTTGTCAGGTGGTCAACTAATGAAGGTGTGTCATCAACTTGGCTGTAGCGGCTTTCAACTGAAGCAACCAAGAGTCTGGCATTGACTTGAGGCCACCCTGTTGGTTGTAACAGTCATGAGGAGCACAGCAGCATAAAAAATACTTCTTGTTGCCCTGAGTTGATCAGAAACTTTGTCAAGTTGATGACCCAAAAAGATGGGGCCCCCTTGGCTATTTCCCCATCAAGCTATTTGGTCTAACCATCAACCATGTCTTGTCACATGACCAGGGGGAGTTGACAACCTGACCAAACTCACTGGATACACTATACATTGTGCAGCTGAGCAGCACCTAAATGGCTTGGAATAGGTCAGTGCTATGTTCATGTGCAATCATATTTCTAAGTCAGATAATGACTTGTAATCTTGGCAGGTCCACCAATCAAGAAGGAATGCTCTTTGAAACAAATGATTCATTTTTACAAGGATGGAATACGCCATGCCAAAGCTTCGGTGCTGACTTTCTCAACCATGATACATTTTTGGAATATTGGTCTTGTAAAGAATCCCAGAGTAACGTAGGAGGAAGTAAATTTTTCTGCAGGATGATATGCTCTTGTATTTAGGATATCAAAACTAAAACATGAAAGGTGCATAGGGATGATATTGATGTGCTTTGATTGCTTTGTGATGGAAGCTGAGAACAACAAAATCACTACTTTCAAATGAGAATATTTGAGAAATCTTATGTGGAATTTTATGTAGAGTGTCTTACCAGAGAGTGTGACGTTTTCTCTCTCTATTATTGGATTTTTTTCATCAAATGAGTATTGGGTATAGAAGGGGGAATCAAATGATTTGCATCCAATGTTCAATGAGACAAACAATCAAGACAAATGCAAACGTTTTGAGGATGTCTAATTTTTTCATTTTAATTGAATTATGAGTCATATTGCTGATATTGTCGAGCAGTCCATATTGCTGATATTGTCAAGCTGAGAAGCAAGAACAATATCTTAACTGATGACTTGACTATTGGTCAGTGAATCCGAGCGCATGAGCACTCCAAAGGTTATCTCAGGTATTCAAGGGGAATATATAATCCCCAGGCTTCCCACCAATATGTTCACTTTCCCAGAACATTCATCCATTTATCCCCTGATCCTGAACCAAGTGAAAGAGTATTGATCCTGAACAAAGTGAAAAGATGGAACGTGTCGTTGATTGTCAGTTAAACTTCAATTGAAAAGTTATTGATATATATAGATGCTTTAAACGGGTACTCACTCAGTGCATCATGAAAATCACCAGTGATCTCCCCCTACGGCAGATTAGTTTGTGTGTATTTGACTGATGGATTGACGCGTTTTTTTTTTATTATTCTTAAACCCCTGTGTATTTCTGAAGATGATCCTGAGAACAATCGATATATCGAGGAAGATGATTTGGTTACTCCTACTCAAGCTTTGATTACTGTTGGAAGTTCTGTTCAAAAACCAGGTAATGTTGTGTATTCATCATAGGAAGTTGGCTTGGTGTGAATGGATGAAATACCAACCATTTTTTTACTTGGAATGGATGAAATACCAACCATTTTTTTACTCAATTAATTTATTTTGTCTTGGATGAACAGCAGAACCAACCCCAGGTGATCAGATTCAGCACAGTCAAAATGAGGAAGAAAGCCTGGGTCCAAGAATGGGGCAACATTCTCCGCATGACAATATTCAATCTGAAAATACTGGTGAGTGAAGGGTTGATACTCTGTATGTTTAATTTTCTTCATTTATTAATGTGGGGTGATTTAACAGGAAATGGTACGTAGTGTGGGGATAAGTCTTCATAAATATGAACTTAGTCAATCATTATATATTAAAATTTATTTTTTTTCATAAAAGAAAAAGGAAAGAAAGGTGTAGTGAAAAAGAAAAATAAAAAGGAGAAATCGGCATCTGCTAGACGCAGTGATAAGTCATATTTCTCACGGTCTGAAAGTGAAAGCTCATTGGTCCAAAATATTTTGAACAAAAGAGTTGAACAACAACATGCATCTCCAACCATGTCTCATCAAGAAAAAGGTGAGGGGTTTTACTAATATTAACTGATTACAATTTCTGAATTCTTATTTTGCATTGGGAATTATCTCCCCCCCCCCCATAGGAGAAAAAGTAATCATGTCTTCAAAGGAATCCAACCCAGGTATTAGTTTTTATTTTTCCATTTTTTGTCTGACTCTTATTTACCTTGATTCATCAATCCTGTAGTCTCCCCACCTTCAATCAGATTTGCAAGTGTGGCATCTGGGGGAGGATCTTCACGTGGGGAGAGGGCCAGTGTCAGTGCCACGATTCAAGCAGCTTTGCAACCACCTGAAGGTGAGAATCCTGGGTTATGGAGCATGAATATGAGATTTCAGGAATTGCAGGGGGCTGCATCTGAGAGATTGGATAGAAGGGTAGGCAGCCCCAGGGAAGGTATTTTCTATTTTGATTCAATCAATTGATTTTGTTGGTGGTATTAATTCTTATTTACCTTTATTCATCAATCCTGTAGTCTCCCCACCTTCAATCAGATCGGCAATTGGGGCCTCTGGGGGCAGATCTTTACATGGGGAGAGTGCCGGTGTCAGTGCCAGGATTCAAGCAGATTTGCAACCACCTGAAGGTGAGAATCCTGAGCTATGGAGGATGAAGATGAGATTTCAGGAATTTCAGGAGGCTGCATCTGAGAGATTGGATAGAAGGATAGGCAGCCCACAGGGAGGTATGTTTTGTTTTATTTCAATCAATTTATTTTGTTGGTGATATTAATTTTTTTATGAAGGATTCATTCAACCATCAGGAGCAATGAGACTTGATGTCACAAGTGAATCATCTCCAGGTAGCATGTGACATTGATTCATTTATTTATTCTGAATTGTTTCTGACATTTTCTATTGTATTTCAATTTTAGGAATGATTTTCCCATTGGGTGCCTCCCCAATGTTTTCCAAAGCAGCAAGTGCGGCCTCTGAAGGAATTTCTTCACGTGGGGAGAGTTCAAGCCTGGCCTCCAGGATAGAGGCTTCTTTACGTGTTCCAAGAAATCAGAATCCTGCCTTGTGGAGAATGAGAGATGAAATGGAACAAATGGACAAGTCAGATTCCCTGTCTTCAGATGGTGAGATTGAGGCAGCTTTGACAGGATCAGGTATCCCAGCTTCCCAGAAAGGAAAACAAAGAGGTGTGTTTCTTTTGTTTATTTTGAGATAACCATGAGCTTTGGTCAATGAAACACGAGTTGATTTTTAATACAAACAGGGGCTGAAAATTTTACTTCCCCCCAAAGAAACAATTCTTTGAGGCAGGGTTCTTTGGAAATAAATTTGATGACTCCTTGTGAGCTATTTTTTTTGTTGGAATTATTTTGTAAGATTTAACTAACTTACAATTTTCAAACAAGCACAAGTGTTAGGAGAGCAAAGTCAGAACCTTCTTGTGGTTAATGTCAATGATGAGGCATATGTGTCAGGATCTAATCTCATGGTAACACCAGGTAGGTTTTTGAAATGCTCAAAGTTTCAAAATTGTCACTGTCTATGATTTTGATGCTAATTGTTTATAAATAAGCGGGTAAAAAAGATTTGGAAAGGGGTATGATAGGAGGGCCTAGCATTCATCAATCAATTTTTGATTCCACTATGATGAATCCTGGTGCTCAACTTGAAGCTCCACCTCCCAATATCACACCAGATGGTAATCTATATTTGCAGCTAATTTTATCTGTGAGGAAAGATCTGATTTTTTTTAATTTTGCAGAATTACAAAGAAGATATTTGGATAGAATGGAGAAACTTGGCCGTAGAATACCAGAGAGGGGGACTTTACAGCTCCAGGGAAGAAGGGGTTGCTTATTTGGGAGTAATCTTAAAGGAGGCCAAGAATTTGAATTAAATCCATTGGGATCCCAAAGGCCTCCAAATGCTCCAATTCACAGACGCATGCAATCTTTACCAAACCCTTCAGAATGGATAGGAAGGCCACATGAAAAATATGAAAAAGTAAGGTCACATGATGACATGGCAATAGAGGTAGTAGGTAAAAGAGTTTGGTATGACAAAGATGGCCAGCCAGTGTATGAAGAGATACATAAATCAAAGGGTAACTCAATTATATTTCCCACAATTTTGACTGTGGATTTGAGGATGAATATTTTGTTTTTCTATTTAGGCCCAGAGATGCGCAAGAGGGTGCGAACATGTGATGATGACATAGGAGGAAATATTAATTCAGATGTGCCTTGGTCTGCAAGGCGTATAGGAGAAGATTGTGAGTGGAATACAGCTGAATTTTAATTATTTTTGGCTCAACTGATGCATTTTTGAGTTTTTTTTTACCCAAGCCATGGATTTTTCCTCTCCAATTGTTCACAAGTTCAATTGGTTGAGAGCACATGAAGTTAGCTTTATGAGGAAATCGCAGCATGTTGATGATAGAGGGGAGGGTGGCTCAAGTGGATTTGTCTTGGAAAGTAACTTCCAGGAAAAATTGAGGGCATCTGCTTGGCAATCCAAGAATGTCATGGAGAGGTCTCAACAAAACCCAGAAGTGCAAGATACACCAGAGCCCACGTTGACCCAGGGTGGAATTGATACAAGTGGTTTGGAAGTGGTGAGATTGGGACATTAGTTTTAAACACTTCTCTCATGGGTTTTCTTGTTTCATAAAATCTTCAGCGGAAAGACTGAAATGTCAACCATTCTCCCAATCCAATAGGTTGTGCCAGGGGAACCTTCTATGTCCTTTGGTTCAAGTGCTGTTCATTTCAGCTTGTCTACCCCACATCTGGAGGAAGTACGGGCTCCTCTCTTTGTATCAACAAGGGCCTCCCCTTCTTTCCCCAAAGAAAAACCAACAAGAGATGCGGATGTGTTGGAAAATTCAAATATTGAAGTTATTTCACACCCTCCAGCCTCCCAAGCCTCTGGAACAGATTTATCACCTTCAAAAGCTGTGGGGAATAATCCTCAACCAACAGATCCACACCTCCAACAAACAAGTACTGCTTCAATTCCTCCCAAAACTACTTCAACAACCGCCATGGATGTGAATGCAGGAACTACTACAGCAGCCACTGACATACCAATGCATGGAATGTCACCTCCACCTCAATCCATTAATGCCCCTCAAATCCCACCTTCAGGGCTGGCTGACACAACAACAGCTTCACAAAATTTTCCATCCGGTTCAAATTGTAAGTTAAATCAAGTGAAATAAATACTTAAAACTTAATCATTGAACATTGGATGTAAATTCTATTTGATTTCCAGACCAACCAACTGATGGAACTTCACGTGGGAATGGTGGGTGATGGCTCCTATCAAAGAGTTTTTCAAGAATCTAACTTGATTTTTTGGGATATTTTTTTTGAACAGTCATGCAATCAAGTCAAGATGATCAGTTGGCTATTGAAATACGTGAGTGAATTATTTTAATTTTTCATCTGATGGACATCAACTGAAAATTTTATAATTCTTTAGCCATGGAAACAGAAAACAAGCCTGAAAATGCTGAAGAAGGTGTTTAAGGATTTCAATTATCTAAACAGTATTTAAAAATGACTAACTGGTTTGATAACCTCTTTGTTCCAGTGGAAGACTATGCACGGGACTCATGAGCACGCCAACATGATGGACTCAGAGCCAGGGCCTCCCTATCTGCCAAGAGGAAAACTAACAAGGAGAGGCAGAAAGAGTTGAATGAACAACTCCCACCAGAGACTGATACCATGCGCACTGTGGTCCATGCTCATGCCAGATTCTTGCTTCAAATGAAGAATAGGGATGTCACCACACTACCGGGACCACCCACAAATGATGAGCGTGATTTGGCAGTTCAGCGTGGGAAGGGGATTTCATTTGATCAGAGAAATCCAACTGCACCAGCCTCACCTGAAAACCACACCCGTGCCATAACCAGTTTCACCCAAACCCAGCTTTGAGAGCTTGGTCTGACTCAGTTTACTTTTGACTGGATGAGTGGATGGAAGCATCCATTCAACCAAGTGATGGATGTCTTATTTTTTTGTACACTGGATGTTGCACTTCATACTGGGGAGTACAACAATTTTTTATGGTCCCCTGACCATTCCAACCATGCAATTGTGTCCACGCTGTTGGAAAAGTACTTTCTTCATTTACAGGGTGAGTGGAAATTGATCCAAAGGAGTGGAGAGGTTTCTGTTGAGGAAAGAAAGGCCAAGAAAAGGACTGCCAAACTACAGAAAAGAGTAAGCCATTCAATTTCACACTTGTGGCAACTAAACTGACAATGTATGATTCAAATTTGTAGCTAGCAGAGAGGAGGCAGAAATGGTGTGATGAAAACAATTATGTGGCCCTTGCAGCAAAGTTCAATGATCCTGCAGTGTTCTCTGATACAGAAGAGGTCAATGAAAATGGTATAACCGTTCACAGGAAGATGCAATTGGATTGGCATTCAAAAAGGGCTTCCCAATTGATGGAATTCATTGACCATCAAATATTGATTGGAAGCCGGATTGGTAAGTGTTGAATTATGCCTTTCCGTCTCAATCACTCATGTCAAACAGATGTTAGCCAAATTTCTCCCTTCACTATCAAGCGTTTTGCGCGCTCACTTCATTCTCCTGCTGCGACCCGTCACCCGCAGTATCTCTTCTCTTTCCCCTTTATTTACCTATCGTCGCATCTGAGCGGACCATCTGTCCTTTAATCTCCATCCCTTCATTCTTCCTCATCAAATCTTCTCTCAGCGACCCCTCCTTGACTGCTCCTTTTTTCAAACACTCAATCCTTAACTTCGAGCTCAATCCCTCTTAATCAATCAAGCTCTTTTCCCTCATCCGTCCAATGGTTATTTGGTATGACTCCCACTCAAGTTTCTTTTTATTTCTCTTCTCTTATTCTTCTTTTTTTTCTTCATTGTTTTCTCATGTTAACCATTTTCATTTTATTCTCATTTGTAAAGAGGAGATAACCTCTGACGTGTCTTTTTCAGTTGCTCTTGTCACTCTAACCTTACTCTTTGGAAATTAAACACTTATAACTTTCTTCTGACCTTATTGGTCTTGTGGTATGACCTATTCTTTTTCTTTTATTTTTTTTCTGCACTCTTCTCTGATTTCCTTGTTTTGTCTTACATTTGTTTCTTTGATTTTTTTTTATTCTTTTTCTTTTAGTCTTGGCTTTTGGCAATCTCAAAACTTTTAGTCACACTTCAACACGATTAACAGTCGAAATCCGCACCTTCATCAAAAAAAATCAAGTTCCACCCTCACAATGAGCCAAGACACATCTCTCAATCCAAACGACCCCTTACTTCAAACCATCCTAAAAACCGCCATTGAAGCCATTCCGACGCTCACGATGGATAACTTCTCTCTTTGGCGTAATCGTATAGAAAATATGCTTGATATTCAGGGGACCCGTTTGGCCCTTCTTTCAGATGATTCCTTGCTATCCTTCAAAGAGGAAATCTACATTTGATCCATCCTCATTTCAAAACTAGATCCCACAGTCCATGCCAACATCATTACCCTGGATAACAAAAAGAATGCCAAACTCATTTGGAAGGCCATTATCAAGCATTTTTCCTCTTCCGAATCTTCCAATCAAGCTTGAATCTTTGACAATTTTCAAAATTTATCCTTCAACTCGGATGATATTCCCTCCTTTATCACTTAGGCCAAAATATGCATTCGACGACTTTACAAGGTTGGAATTGATCTCCCTCATGAAATCTTAGCATATATGCTTCTTCATAAATTACCTCCAAGCTTCAAGGTTGTCAAAGAACAGATCACTCACTCCTCCTCCATTACTCCCGACTTGGTCCTCAATCACTTACAAATTTCCGCCTACAAGAGAAGGAACAAGGAAGAAGGAAAAATACAATTGACTGCCCTTCGAACTGACCAAGAACCTCTTCCTTGATGTTTGGGAGGAAAACACAATCATCTCGCTCCTCACTCACCTGCAAATTGTTGGGCTCTTCATCCGGAACTTAGAGAAGCCTATCTCAAGAGGAAGTATGAAGACAAAAATCCCCTTTCTGTCAGTTGTCTTTTATCAAATAACTCCTCCCCTCTCCCAAGTCATATTGTGTTTGACTCCGGATGTTCCTCCCACATGGTCTCTGATCCTGACCTTTTTGTGGCTGTCTCCTACAAAGAAGTCGGACAAGTAAAAACTGGATTGAATCTTGAGTCACTTCCAATTGAAGGAATTGGTTCCATTCAGATCATGGGGAAAAATGGTCCCATCATTATCAAAAATGTCTATTTTGTTCCTGATCTTTCAACCAATCTTCTTTCTGTTAGATGTCTGGTACTTGCAGGATACCACTTTATGTTCAAAAAAAATTGATTCTCAGTATTGATGAACCAAGAAGTTGTATTTTCCGGATACTATCTCAATAACATTCCTATCATTCCTCTCAATGACAAATCTCTTTCCTCCACATCTCTTTTCTCTCAAGCCAAAATCATTCATAAATCTCTTGGTCACGCAAGTTACAGCAGGATAAGAAATAAGCTCAATATTCCCATCAAACCCAATTCGGAATGTAAAAGTTGTGCACTGGGAAAAATCACTCGAGGATCCTTTAAAAGTGAACATTCCAGAGCTAACAAACCCTTTCAAGAACTTCATCTAGATATAATGGGCCCGATTCATCCCTCTTCTCGTAATGGCCATTGATATATCCTGACAGTTGTAGACAGTTTCTCCAGATATTGTTCTGCTATTCCAATTAAGTCCAAAGATCTTGTCCCTTTCTTTCTACAAAGTGCCATCGAAATCAAACAAAAAAGATTTGGGTATTATCCCTCAATACTTCACTCGGACAGGGGGACTGAATTTGTCAATAAGGACATGAAGGAATTTTGTGAAAAAAATTTTATCAGGGCTCGCCAATCTGATCCATACACTCCAGAACAGAATGGACTCGCCGAGAGATTTAACAGGACTATAATGGAATGTCTCCAAATGGTTCTCATTGACTCTGGCCTGAGGGTTCAATTTTGGGATGAAGTACTTAAAGCATGCGTTATTACCATTAACCAATTCCCCTCTCACAAAAGCACAAAAAGTCCTTTCGAACTCTTTAAGAAAAGAATTATTCCTCTCAATTTCTTTCATCCAATAGGGTCTGAAGTTGTGATCCTTAAATTTCCTCATCAACACCGATCAAAACTAGATCCAAAAGGAATAACCGCAACCCTGATTAGATACAATGATGAGCTGCTATCCTACCGTCTCCTATCAGATACAGGACAGATTGTTTCATCCAAACATATCAAAGTAATTGGTCTCAAAGAAAACCTGGCAGACAAAAAGTCCGACTTCTCACTATTCTGGGACAATTCTCTCTCCTCTCCCCACTCTGACTTCACCTCAGAATCACTCCATTCCACCCATTCCTTCTCACAACCCTGATCCAGACGCTAACTTCAATGAGGATATTGATTCTGATCATTTTGTTTCATTTGAGACACAGAATGAGGATCCATCGGTTGATAGACTGGAAGAATCTGATGCCTCTATTACTGGCTCCACATCTAGGTACCATCTTTGAGACCGTTCTGAAAAAGTTAAGCCTACTAAATACACCTATTTAACCAAAGAAACAGACAACACAGATGAATACTCCGATGCGATTGAAGAGGAGTTCAAATCTATAGAATCTAAAGATTTCTGGGAAGACTACCCAGATACTCCTGACAATTATCTTGATACTACTCTCATTCTGAAGACCAAACCAAAGACTGCCTCCTCCGAAGAAAAGAAGAAAGCTCGGCTGTGTATACGCGGATTCCAACAGACTCATGGAGTAGACTTCTTTGATACGTTTGCTCCCACGGTGTGGAAACTTTTGAGGTTATCCCTCACGAAGTTGCCACAGGTTCAGGAGTTCTTGGGTCAAAGCGTCTGTAAGGATTAGATACCAAGCGTAAAGAGAAGTTTTTGAGAGCCTGAAGAGGAGAAAAGGAGAGAAGAGGGGAGGGATTCTGTTTTCCTAAGTCCGCTCCCTTTTCCCCTCCCCGCCTCCTGATGATACGATGGTAAGATCCCCCCCTACAACCCAGAGTTGAGGGGAAAGGTATTTGAGCCCTCCCCCTCAACCCTAACCTAAGTACAAGCAAATGAACAACCCGACAACAATAAAGAAGGAAACCCTAGGCCCAAAACCCTATCCCATATCCTAACCTGTACCCTGTCCGTATCCTATTCCGCTTGCTCGCCTGCCATTACACGCATCCGGTTCATCCCCCGCGGCGCGGCCCTCTGCCGCGCGCTTCTCAAAGTTCACCGCGATTGCCCATATCCGCCCGACGCGCTGTCGTGAATTTCCTAGTCCCATAGCCGGCCCGCGCTTGCGCGCGGCCGTCCACGGGTATAGCCCCGCGATTGCTCCGCCCTTTCCTTCCCTAACTAACCGCCCGAGAACCTGATTGGCCTGGCTCCATCACTGGGTTGGACACCCAAGCGGGTCGCGGCCCGCCTCCCCTAGTCAGACCCGGCCCGCAGCTGCGTGCTTCGGCCTGCTGCGCCTTTTGCTGAGCCCGCAGCAGCCACTGCTGAGAACAAGCGCACCCCAACTGCTGAGCCCAACCTACCAGATGCTGAGCACGCAGGCTGCAACGCAGTTCCCAATCCAAGGCTATATATTGACACCACATCCCCCCCCAACTTGAGTTCTGTCCCCAGAGGTCCTCCCCATCATCACCTCGGCCGTCCTTCGCGCCCTACCCCCTCTACCAACTCTAAACTCCGCTCCGCATCCCTATCCCTCCACTCCATTGTCATCATGGTCCGCTGCGACTTCTGCGCCCGAAACGGGCTTGCATGCTCTATCGTGCCCGGCCGCCGCGCCTGCTCCGCGTGCCGCCGCGGACACCGCCGCTGCTCGCTTAGCAAGGGTATGCCCCGTGCCCCCAACCAATCCGGCTCTCGTCCTCGGCCACGCAAGAGGGCTTGTCCGGACCCGTTTGTGGTTTTGGATGACGACGCTATCTCGGAGGACTCGTGGACTCCACCCGGATCACCTCCCCGCCGTCCTTGTCTGAACTCGGACTGCGACTCCTCTTCTCCGCTTCGCTGCGCGGGACCACCGCGTAAGGAAGACTATCCGGACTTCGCGGCTTATCGGAGGGCTTTGCGATTTTGGGCGGATCGCGTCTGGGTTACGCAAGGCACGAGGGAACTGCAAATGGACAAAATCCTTAGGCGATGCGCTGCTCCAGCCCCAGCTCCTCCTCCGCCCCCTGCTCCGGCTCCTCCTCCTCCGCCCGCTGCTCTGACTCCTCCAACTCCACAAGGCCCTACTCCTCCGCCCGCGTCGCCGGTGGTCATCTCGTCATTGCCTCCTATTGCACCGGACCCTCCCGTTGGATCCCCTGAGCACCCGTCCGCACCAGCCCCTCCTCCCGCCAACTCTCCCGAGATCCCGGAGATTCCGGTCGTGATGGCGCTCCCGGCGGCCGGCTTTGAATTTTTCGCGGAAAGGTCGACTACGATGCTCCGCCAATACCTTGCGACTCCCGGAGCCCAATCCTCCGAATCCCGGCGCGAAATCTTGGCGTCATTCCGGGCTCTACTGGCGTCATCAAGGGTGGAAATGGAGGAAATGATGAAGATTGCTTAAGCGCCTCGGCCTCGTCCCCTCTTCCCCTTTCCTTTTTCCCTTCCTTCTTTTATCCGCTTTTTGTTGTACTGCGTTTCCCTATTCATTGAGAGAAATACACACCTCAAACGCGAATTTGTTTTACTGAGAAAAATCCGCGCCGCGCGCATTGTGAGGGCGAGAATGAGAGCCGGGTCCGCGCCTGAGTGAGAAATAAGACGCGAGGTTGAGAACTGCGTCCGCGCCCGAGAAATGATAAAAAAAAAATGAGAAAATAAGAAAAAAAGTGACGAGTGAGAAATGATAGAAAAGGTGAAAGATTTTTTTTTTTTTTTTTTTTTTTTTTTTTTTATATCCCATCGCAGCGCCCGCGCCCTATCCTCTAGTTCCCCCCCCAAACTTAGCTGCTGTCCCCAGCTGGTGGCTTCAGCCAATGCCATGAGGGTCGCGTCCGTCGCCCGATCTCCCTGCATTCCTCCAAACCATGCCGTCAGTGCCTGATCCGTCCAATTCTCGGTCCCGGCGCGCTTCCCTTTCCCGTTTGGTGTCCGTCTCGTCCGCCGTAAAAAGGGTCTCGCCTCGGTTACAATCGCCTGACACATGGCCTGCTCCCACCACCGCTTGTCCCCCACCTCCCATCAGATTTATCCGCCGTTTGCCAAATCCCAAACCGCGCGGAGTATCCTCTTCTTGCTTTGTCCTCACTCGCTTCCCGCCGTTAGACTGAACAGGTCCCGCCAATACCCGCTTCCCCAACACGCACCCCGCCTCTGCCGGCCTTGGATTGATTGGGTTTGCCGTCCAACTCTTGTGTCTCGTCCGCCCACCATCACCGTTGCTTCCACGCGCGCGTGCCCGGGGCGCGGACATGCTAGGACGCTGGATAATCTTCAGATAGGCCTCGAGGCCCTCCGCCACCTCTGCGAGTTCGTCAGCCCAAGGGGTGGCTACCAGCGGCGAGGCCGGGACGCGCGCTGCCCTGTAATACAGCTCCGGGTAGCCCGGTTCCATTCGCCACCGGTCCCCATCGTGCGTGTCCGCTCCATAGCCTGGTTCCGCGGGTGGCCTGAAGTCGCTTCCCCGGAAATGAGAGTCACACCCCCCCCATCTACCCAGCATGTTCCCCTTCAACGTTGTCCAATTCCGGTTCAGATAGCCGCTCATCTCCTCCACGTCCCGACGTTCTTCCGCACCTTCAATGAACAAGACAATATAGCGTGCCTTCTTGGAATCCAATGCGCCTTTGGAGTCTGCGATCAGGTTGTAACGTGAAATAAACCGCTCCACACCCGCGACGTTGAAGGGGATGTGCGGATAGTCCCTTGGGTCGATGAGGAGCTGGCGAGAGGAGGAGGAGGAAAGAGGAGAGGCAAACAGCATCTGAGTACCTTCAAGAGACATTGAAGAAAGAGATTCCCGGCCAGACCCCCAGATGTGGAAACTTTTGAGGTTATCACTCACAAAGTTGCCGCAGGTTCAGGAGTTCTTGGGTCGAAGAGTCTGTAAGGATTAGATACCGAGCGTAAAGAGAAGTTTTTGAGAGCCTTAAGAGGAGAAAAGGAGAGAAGAGGGGAGGGATTCTGTTTTCCTAAGTCCGCTCCCTTTTCCGCTCCCCGCCTCCTGATGATACGATGGTAAGATCCCCCCCTACAACCCAGAGTTGAGGGGAAAGGTATTTGAGCCCTCCCCCTCAACCCTAACCTAAGTACAAGCACATGAACAACCCGACAACAATGAAGAAGGAAACCCTAGGCCCAAAACCCTATCCCATATCCTAACCTGTACCCTGTCCGTATCCTATTCCGCTTGCTCGCCTGCCATTACACGCATCCGGTTCATCCCCTGCGGGGCGGCCCTCCGCCGCGCGCTTCTCAAAGTTCACCACAATTTCCTGTATCTGCCCGACGCGCCGTTGTGAATTTCCTAGTCCCGTAGCCGGCCCGCGCTTGCGCGCGGCCGTCCATGGGTATAGCCCCGCGATCGCTCCGCCCTTTCCTTCCCTAACTAACCGCCCAAGAACCTGATTGGCCCGGCTCAATCACTGGGTTGGACACCCAAGCGGGTCGCGGCCCGCCTCCCCTAGTCAGACCCGGCCCGCAGCTGCGTGCTTCGCCCTGCTGCGCCTTCTGCTGAGCCCGCAGCAGCCACTGCTGAGAACGAGCGCACCCCAACTGCTGAGCCCGACCTACCAGATGCTGAGCGCACAGGCCGCGACGCAGTTCCCGATCCGAGGCTATATATTGACACCACAACGGGTAAATTTCCGTCAATTCTTGCTCTACTTTCTCTTAGTCTAGATAAAAAAATTCCCCTAAGACAGTTTGATGTCAAAGCTGCCTTCCTCTACGCTCCTCTTCAAGAAGAAATATTCATCAAAACTCCCAAGTTCTCCTGTCGGACCTCTCCCTTTTTGAAACTAAAGAAATCTTTATATGGTCTCAAACAAGCCCCGGCAAACTGGTAAAATACTCTAACCGACTGGTTAAAAAGTATCAATTTCTCAATCTCTGAATCTGATCCATGTCTGTTTATTCACCAAGACAGACACACCTTCTTGTTTTTCCATGTTGATGATCTGCTAGTTGCTGGTAATATTGATGACTTTGAAAAGCTTTTTCTATCCCGCTTTCCTGAATCTTCTGCCCATGAACCTGATCTTCTCCTCGGAATGGAAATGGCAATCTTCAACAATTGAATCATGTTGAATCAAAAAAAACTAATACTGAAAGGATTAGATCTTCTGAATATGAAGAACTGTAGACCTGTCTCCACTCCTCTAACTCCAAACGTCCAACTATCTCCTGCTAATGAAGAAGAAAAGAAAGAATTCCATTCTCTCAATCTGAACTATTGGACCTTTATTGGAATCCTAAACTTCCTTGCATGCCAAACAAGACCTGAAATCTCTCCGGCGGTGTCGATTCTTTCTCAATTTAACAACAATCCAGGTATCAATCACTGGAAAGAAGTTATTCATGTATTCAAATACCTCGCAGGCTCCGTCAACGTTTCATTCAAAATAGAACCAAATAATAAGTGCAAACGTAATATTCAATATTTCAGCGACGCAACTTGGGGGGACAATCACTTCTCGAGAAGGTCAAGAAGTGGATATCTCTGTATTTGGAAAAACTGCTTATTGTCGTGGTGCAGTTCCAGTCAGAAAAACATTACGCTTTCTTCAACAGAAGCGGAATTATGTGCCTTATCCGACACTTGTCAAGAAAATCTCTGGACTACTCACCTCAACGAAGAACTCTGGGGAACTAAACTTGAACCCACTGACTTTAAGATTGAAAACAAGGGACTTCTTGATAAGGTCAAGCATTTCGGACACAACTCAAAAACTAAACACCTTGACATAAAAGCAAAAAAGTTAAGAGAATTGCTTAATGACCAATCCATTTCTATCACACTTGTCAAATCCAAAGAAATGACCGCCGACTGTCTTACCAAGGCGTGCAATAAGTCTTCATTAGACAATTTCTAATGCTCCTTTGCTCAAGGTCCCCATACCGAATAATGGGGGGTGTTGAATTAATACCTTTCCGTCTCAATCACTCACGTCGAACAGATGTCACCCAAATTTCTCCCTTCACTATCAAGCGTGTCGCGCGCTCACTTCATTCTCCTGCTGCGACCCGTCACCCGCAGTATCTCTTCTCTTTCCCCTTTATTTACCTATTGTTGCATCTGAGCGGACCATCTGTCCTTTAATCTCCATCCCTTCACTCTTCCTCATCAAATCTTCTCTCAGCGACCCCTCCTTGACTCCTCCTTTTTTCAAACACTCAATCCTTAACTTCGAGCTCAATCCCTCTTAATCAATCAAGCTCTTTTCCCTCATCCGTCCAATGGTTATTTGGTATGACTCCCACTCAAGTTTCTTTTTATGTTTCTTCTCTTATTCTTCTTCTTTTTCTTCATTGTTTTCTCATGTTAACCATTTTCATTTTATTCTTTCATTTTATTCTCATTTGTAAAGAGGAGATAACCTCTGACGTGTCTTTTTCAGTTGCTCTTGTCACTCTAACCTTACTCTTTGGAAATTAAACACTTATAACTTTCTTCTGACCTTATTGGTCTTGTGGTATGACCTATTCTTTTTCTTTTATTTTTTTTCTGCACTCTTCTCTAATTTCCTTGTTTTGTCTTACATTTGTTTCTTTGATTTTTTTTATTCTTTTCCTTTTAGTCTTGGCTTTTGGAAATCTCAAAACTTTTAGTCACACTTCAACAGTAAGTATTGGTCTTGTGGTATGACCTATTCTTTTTCTTTTATTTTTTTTCTGCACTCTTCTCTAATTTCCTTGTTTTGTCTTACATTTGTTTCTTTGATTTTTTTTATTCTTTTCCTTTTAGTCTTGGCTTTTGGCAATCTCAAAACGTTTAGTCACACTTCAACAGTAAGGCCAAAAGGCAGCCCAAGTTTGTTGATAGGAAATCTTCCTCCCAATTTGAGGTCAATCCAAGGATTCCAGCCAAATTATTGTGACAATTTTACAATGTAACTTGGCACAACACACTACAGCTTGCGACAAGATCTGCTTTAAAAATACAAGATATTGAGGTGATTAAGAATGAAGGAACACCTGCAGCCTGAATAAAAAATAAATCTTATCATAAATATTATTTTACATATTTTCATTCATTCCTTGAAATACACGTCATACATGGTAAAAGAAAATTATTTCTCCTCCTGTAGTATCTGAAATATCTCTCTCCAATCTTTAGTTGTGATGATGGTTGATCTGAAAAAGAAAAAAAATGTTAGCTGAATAGTGGAGATTTCCTGAATGGTTGAATAATATTGATTGTACTTTCTCTGCTAGTTGTTCCTTTCTCTTTTGAACCTGAATCAACATTAGGAGCACATCAATACCATTTATGCTTAACAATTGCTTGTGAACAGGATCTCACCTTTTGAATATTCTCCTCAATGGTTTTTGGAGCAATCATGTAATACACACGCACTTCTTTTGTCTGGCCCAATCTATGCAAACGATCTACAGCCTGTGCCTGGTTTTTGGGATTCCATCGTGGCTCCTAGTGGAGGTGGAGTATGAGCTACTTTCAATGTTTTTACAAAAAGAATGGACCACATACCATGATAAAAACAATGTTTGCACATGTGATTTTGAGACCCACCCCTGCAGCTATTTGTGGATTTGGATGGATTGGATTAAGATCACATCCACTTGGGATTTCAAGGAGGTTTGGATCATAGTAGGGGTTTTCAATAAATGATGGCGTTCTTAGCCTTTGGGATGGTAGGTTAGCCAGTGGGCAGCCCTGTTGTTTTGAAGGGTTGTACTTGGGGGGTCTTTTGATGGTTATATGAGCACCAAGAAGATTATCAAGTATGTCTGATATATGTTTTTCATGACAGAATAGCAGGAGAGCAAGTTCAAATGTGGTAGTTGTGGAAAAACCAACATTGAGAATGATTTCCACAAAGAGAATTGGATGAGGCAGTTTGCTCATCATTGCCTGCCAGTCACCACATGGTCCATAGCCTGTAGGATGGGTGAGGAGGGGTAAAATGATTGAGTCAAGTGGAGGAGCAAGGACTCCTACATGGAAAGGAAGATCTAGTATGTAGACATTTATCTTATTATGTCTGGGGAATAATGATGCCTAATAGGTTCCTTCACTATTTAGCAGTTTTGGGAGAGCTGGGATAGTTATTTCAGCAAGAGGGACCACAACGAGGCCAATACAGAATGGGCTATGATTAATTGACTGCATTGTAAGTATGGGAGCTTATGGAGGAATAAGAAAGGTGATGTGTTGAGGAGGGAGGAGGATGGTACTAGTGTGGGAAGTCTGTCAGAAAGTGAATAGGGAAGGGGTATTTAAATGAAAATAATTTGAAAAATTTATGTACAGATTGTGGGACAGGTGTAATGATTATAAATATATGCATAGAGGATGGGATTTACAATAATCCTTGCAAATTGGACCCAAGACGTGCACTCATGAGCAAATTAAGCCATGTGATAAGGATTACTTCACAAATTATGACCTCACTGTGTTTTGACCCCTGGGTTGAGAAGATTATAACACTCCTGGGACCTTGATTTCATTTAGCTTTCTACGGGGGCATAACAATGGCAAGACACAAAGCCCATTATCCACAAATCAAGCATGGAACAGTTTCCGGAAACCGGGCATCAACATCAATAAATTTTACTGGCTGTACAGAGTAAAAGCATGGAATGAAGAAGGAAAAATAAACAGGGGAATCCGGCTTGTAGATAGTATCACTTTGATGTTCTCTACGGGGGCATAACATGGCTCCAGGTTGATGCCCGGTTTCCGGAAACCGGGCATCACAGCAAGTGTTATGCGCCCGTAGAGCATGAATCACCCCAAAGGATGATTCCCGGTTTGCGGAAACTGGGCATCAACATCAATAAATTCAACAAGCTGTACAGAGTAAAAGCATGGGGTGAAGAAGGACAAAGGAGCAGCATAATTTCAGCATAATTTGGCTTGTAGATAGTCTGGTCTTTATGTTCTCTATGGGGGCATGACATGGCTCCAAGTTGATGCCCGGTTTCCGGAAAGCGGGCATCACAGCAAGTGTTATGCGCCCATAGAGCATGAATCACCCCAAAGTATGATGCCCGGTTTGCGGAAACCGGGAATCAACATCAATAAATTTAACCAACTGTACAGAGTAAAAGCATGGGGTGAAGAAGGACAAAGAAGCAGCATAATGTGTCTTGTAGATAGTCTGGTCAAACCGGGCATCACAGCAAGTGTTATGCCCCCGTAGAGCATGAATCACCCCAAAGGATGATGCCCGGTTAAGGATGATGCCCGGTTTCTGGAAACTGGGCATCAACATCGATAAATTCAACTGGCTGTACAGAGTAGAAGCATGAGGTGAAAAAGGAAAAAGAAGCAGCATAATGTGGCTTGTAGATAGTCTGGTCTTTATGTTCTCTACGGGGGCATAACACTTGCTGTGATGCCCAGTTTGCGGAAACCGGGCATCAACATCAATAAATTTAACCCGCTGTACAGAGTAAAAGCATGGGGTGAAGAAGGACAAAGAAGCAGCATAATGTCAGCATAATGTGGCTTGTAGATATTCTGGTCTTTATGTTCTCTACGGGGGCATGACATTGCTCCAAGTTGATGCCCGGTTTCCGGAAACCGGGCATCACAGCAAGTGTTATGCCCCCGTAGAGAACATAAAGACCAGACTATCTACAAGCCACATTATGCTGCTTCTTTGTCCTTCTTCACCCCATGCTTTTACTCTGTACAGCCAGTTGAATTTATTGATGTTGATGCCCAGTTTCCAGAAACCGGGCATCACCCTTAACCAGGCATCATCCTTTGGGGTGATTCATGCTCTACGGGGGCATAACACTTGCTGTGATGCCCGGTTTCCGGAAACCGGGCATCAACTTGGAGCAATGTCATTCCCCCGTAGAGAACATAAAGACCAGACTATCTACAAGCCACATTATGCTGACATTATGCTGCTTCTTTGTACTTCTTCACCCCATGCTTTTACTCTGTACAGCCAGTTGAATTTATTGATGTTGATACCCGGTTTCCGCAAACCGGGCATCATCCTTTGGGGTGATTCATGCTCTATGGGCGCATAACACTTGCTGTGATTCCTGGTTTCCGGAAACCGGGCATCAACCTGGAGCCATGTTATGCCCCTGTTGAGAAAATCAAAGTGAGACTATCTACAAGCTGGGTTCCCCTGTTTATTTGTCCTTCTTCATTATTCCACCCTGTATAGCCAGATATATTTATTGATGTTGATGCCCGGTTTCTGGAAACCAGGCATCAAGCTTTGGTGTGTTTCATGCTCTACGTGGGCATAACACTTTCTGTGATGCCCGGTTTCCGTAAACTGGGCATCAACCTGGAGCTATGTTATGCCCCCGTAGAGAACATCAAAGTTAGACTATCTACAAGCCAAATTCCCCTGTTTGTTTGTCCTTGTTCATTATTCCACCCTGTATAGCCATATAAATTTATTGATGTCAATGCCTGGTTTCCGGAAACCGGGCATCAAGCTTTGGGGTGTTTCATGCTCTACGGGGGCATAACACTTGCTGTGATGCCCGGTTTCCGGAAACCGGGCATCAATCTGGAGCCATGTTATGCCCCCATAGAGAACATCAAAGTGAGACTATCTACAAGCCGGATTCCCCTGTTTATTTGTCCTTCTTGATGATTCCACCCTGTGTAGCCAGATATATTTATTGATGTTGATGCCCGGTTTCCAGAACCATCACCACAGTCATTCACACAGTCATGACCATCATCACGATCACGGTAAGCAAGCTTCTGTCACAATGACACCTATGATGACCTTACCGTGGCCATCAACAACTCTCATCAGGCAACGCCACCACTAAAGAGGATCAAATCAAACCCCTACTTCTGGCACAGGGCAATACCGTCTTGGTAAGATGAACCCTAATCTCCATCCTGAAAGCCCTAAATCTGTATCCTGAACTGTTGCCAGCCAACTCAAAGAACTAATCTAGTCCATTGCACAGAACAACCATTTCCGCCACTGGCATCAGAAACGGCATTGAGATGCTCTCGCAAACACAACAAACTGTGATCCAAAATCACATAAATACTGACTGAAGTAAGCCTTCTCTCTATTCTGCATTGGATTTAACCAATAACAAAGAGAAAAAATAAAAGCAGCTTAAAAGTTCCTACAAAAACCTAATCGAACACAAACTTAACAATCATCTCATCTCTTCTCATCCACTGCTTCTTAAAAGGGACGCTACGCTTCATTGTCCAAGGTGCACACTTGACCTTACCCACAATCTGGGACCACACCTTCTCAGGGTGTTTCTCCTTTGAATTCCCTCTTGATAAATTTCCTCCTTTCCTGTACTCATCCCTATCACAAGGCTCCTCGTCAATACACATTGTATCCTCCTTGTTTCTCATTCTCAGTTTGCTTTCCTTCTCCGCTTTATTAAACCTTTTTCAAACTCCTTTGTATTCAGAACTTCCTTGTGTGCTATCGGATCATAACATTTGTCAGCTTCATGGCTCGATCATGGGAGCGACGTGGTAGATTGATTGCCTATCAAAACAGGGCACTCGCACAACATGAAGGGTGTCTTCCTCCATGTCATGGCCAATACACTTGGTTCGGTTGGCGTAATTATTTCAACTCTGCTGATCAAAAGCTATGGCTGGATGGGCTTTGATCTGATCGCCTCAATCTTCATTGCTGTCTTGATGTTTGCCTCCGTTGTCCCACTCGTCCAAGATAGCACAATAATACTGATGCTCAGTTTGGACGAAGAAAAGGAGGGTGAGATTTTTAAGGCGCTTGAGGATTTGATCCAATTACTTTTGTTTCCTACCGAGCACTGCAAATGCAACTGGGCCCACATCTGGTTCCAGTCAATTTCATTGGTTTCTCAGGAAGTCACTCCTGCCCCCGAATTTGATAATCCAGTTGATCCAGAGGATGAAATCGCAGAGGAAATCTTTAAAATTCAGTACTTCATCAATTGCATCAAATCTCGGCAAAACAAACCAGCAATCACACAGTCCGGAGAAAACAATCTATCCAACATGCCTGCAGGCGACTTCAAAGCAATAGATAATGTGGTAGATGGCATTTACTATATGCTCATAGCTTTCTCCATTCTTCGGGAAAAACATAAAATCAACAGGGCAACAACCACTATTGCAAAATATACTCCTGCTTTTGCCAAACTTCCTCAACAATTCACCAAATGTCCTGCCTATCACCTTCTAGCAGCATATCTGGTCTCTGGAATACGTGGTTTCCTGCTTATTCCAGATGATCAGAAGAGTTCCAAAGTCACTGATTCTCTCCAGCTTATATCATTAATCTCTAAAATAAATCAGCTAGAGCCAAAATATATAACTGAAAAAATATGGAAAAGAACCAATTCATATGTTGTATCTCTGATTCAACAATCTTTCTTTGATGATAAAGAATTCTCTCGGCCTTGGACTTCACGATTTACTCTTGCTAAATGTCTGGTACTTGATTTCAGTGATTATTGGCTTCAATCTGTGAATACTGAAGAGAATTTTGTATTTAGTGTTCCACGTAAATCCCATGTTGGATCAATTACACTACAGTAATATGTTTTATTGATCTTCATAATTCTCCTTCCGATTATCATAAGAATTGTACTTATTGAAATATAACAAAAGAAAGTAGTGATTCCTTCATGCTGGAAATGGAATTCAATGAAAAAAATCAATTCTCCTCAATCAGAAATCCACACCTAAAAATTCTACAAAAGTCTCACTCTTGGGGTAATGTATTATGGGAAACAAAAACCCTATGTAAATAATTCTTCATGATAAGTAATGAAATGAAACACCTCATGATAAGCCTTCAAATGTTTCATGATAAGCCTTCAAATTTTTCATGATAGTCCTCTATTGTTTCATGATAGCCAATCAACTGCTTCATGATAAGCCATCTATGGTTTCATGATATGTGAAGAAAATTGTTCTTCCAAGTTCCCAAAACATGTCTCATGGAATCAGTTTAAATTTTTCGAGATAAGAACTCAATTTATTTCATCTTAATAAGCCACATGAGCCACTGAGAGGAGGAAAACAAAAAAATTGAACCTCCAACATATTTCACGCAAGTTTTTTTCATATACAGAGACAACTTTCTCCTCCATCATCAATTCTTCCACTCATCAAGAACTTGGACCAAAATGGCCCCTAAAAATATCCAACTTATTGTTTGCATGTGTGAAAATTTCTTCAGAAAAACTCATATGACTCCCAATGGGATAAAGCAAGGCATAGCATTTACCCCTTCTGGATATGCTAAGCATCAAAAAAGCACCACAAGTTTGCTTTCCACTCACGTTTCTTCACAAGCACTAGTTGCTCCACAAGCACTGTCTCCAAGATCACCATCAAGCCATAGGTATCCATTAGATAATAACAATGCAAACGTGGCACAATCTCAAGATGATATAACGTCAATTTCACCTCCGGCTGGTGTTCCCATATTTGACACTCAAGACTTTGTCCTATTACCCTGGATACAAAACCAACAACATATCATCCTTCCAATGGTGATCACAGCCATCATGAATTTGCATCATCAAATTAGTACAGAGGCATCAAGGTTCCTGCTTTGTGCTTTCAATATTCAAAATACTCTTTAAAACCATCAGCCCAATAACAGCTCAAAGATTCCCCTCAGCATTTTGACCATCTTCAAGCATCTCAACCTGGATGCTTCACTGGAGATATATGTCTGTTGTCCAGAGTGCTTCTACTTGGTTGACCAAGAAAAAAATGTCACAGACCCTAATATCAAATGCACACAACATTTAAAAAGATTTGACCAGGGTCCACCTTGCTCATCAACCTTGGGATCTATGAAGACTTCCATTAACTCCATGCCTAGCAGAAAGCATTTACAAGAATCAAAATTCTCCGCAAGCAAACATTTCATTTACCAACCATTTCAACAATGGCTGGCAAGATTTTTGAACCGTCCAGGTATTGAGGAAGAACTTCTCAAACATCTCCAAAACAAACCCTCTGAGATAATGAAATATATCTGGGATGGGATTGTTTGGAAAAGATTCAAGGGCCCAAATGAAACTTCTCCCTTTTTGTCAAAGCCTGGGAACTTAGCATTCACCCTATAGGTTGACTGGATTAATGCTTTTGGCAAGTCTAGTCGTCATGCCTCTCTTGGAACCATTGCCATGGTATGCCTGAATCTTCCATCTGAGATACGTCTGAAAGCAGAAAACATTTATCTGGTAGGAATAATACCTGGCCCCAAGGAGCCTACTGGTCCTCAACTGAATCATATACTCACCCCCCTAGTCAGAGAACTTCAGAAACTTTGGAATGGTGTCCACTTCTCCAAGACCAATAATAATCCTTCAGGAGTTACCATCAGAGCTGCTATACTCACTGTCATAGCAGATGTTGTGGCAATGCGCAAGATCATAGGATTTACCAGTCATTCAGGAAAAAGGTTTGGCAACTTCTGTACCATTGAAAAGTCTGAGATAAATGACATTGAGCCTTTCAATTGGGCCCCAAGAAATTTTTCAGAGCACAAAATTCAAGTAAATTCATGGTTACATGCAACTCAATCACACAGAGATCATCTCTTCAAAGCAAACAGTGTCCGTTACTCAATATTGGAAGAACTCCCTTATTGGGATGCCACAAAAATTTCCAACCTTTACATAATGCACAATATGATTCTTGGAGCCTTGAAAGATCATGCTGTTACCAAATTCAAACTTCCAGAATCCTGTTGGAAAAAGATACAGAAAAATGCACCAGACTCGTCAGATGATGAATCAAATGATGATGGAGATGAAAGTGGAGACAATGAAGATCCCAGTGAAAATCAAATTGATTCTAGAGAATTGCGTTACTTAAAAAGAGATGCCCGGCAAGATATTCAAAATATACAAAAATCCAAAGGCAAAGGGAGAGAACAAACTCCGGCTCTAACTAATGAAGAATTCATGGGGGCATCTTCTTCATTCTCTGACTTGGATTATGTGCCTGTTTCATTTTTGGATCCAAGCACTAGTGATATCCCCGAGCAAAGCCCTCCAATTTTATCAAAATTCAAGTTTGATTCTGTTCTGCTGAAAAATCTTCAACAAGTCATCAAGATTACTCTAATCCCATCTGATTGGACAAGAGTACCAAAAAACCTTGGAGAAGCAAGTCATGGAAGTCTCAAGGCTGCAGAGTGGTCTCTTCTTTATAAAGTCTACATTCCCAATCTCATCATTGCCATGCAATTTGAAGAATGTCCATTCCCAGAAACAGTTGTTGAAAATACCTTCCATTTATTGACCTGTTTGAACATTACCACTAGTTGGGATATCAGCTCCCAAAATGGTTCTGATTTCACCAGGCACTGGGCAAAATATTGCCAACTTTGTAGGAAGCTCTTTCCAGAGCAAAATCAAAAGCCAAATCATCATCTTGCATCCCATATCCCTGAGCTTTTACAAAGGTGGGGGCCTGGCCCCACATGTGCTACCTGGGCTTATGAGCGCTTGAATGGGCTATTTTCCAAGTTCAACAGCAACAATGTTTTGGGTGTGTGAATTACTTTCAATCAAAGATATACAGAATACAACAATGCTGACTATGATTTACATAAAACTCAGATGAAGTGCCACTTACTATAGTTCAAAGGTTCTGCAGACTTTCAAATTTAAAGGCCCTGATCAACACACCAGGTGCACCACCAGATATAAATCAACTTTCAATAATTCTTGAATCATCCACCAGGTCAAATTCAATCCCACACCTAAATCCTGTCCATGCAAATCCAGAATCTTATTACAAATTCCTCAATTATCTCAGGAATTCCATCTCTTCTACAAATTGGCAAGATTTCAATCAAATCAATAGTGCCAATGAACCAAACACTGTTACTCTTTCACCATGGTGGAACTATCAGAATCATCTCCATTGGAATAAAATGGCATTATCAACAACAGAATCAAATTCTGGAAACAGTACTGTGTCATATAATCTGGGTAAAGTCTCCTTCTTGGGTCAGATAAAAACCATATTCAGTGTGGTGGATCCATATGGGAGCATACCAGGTTACTTCTTGGAAGTGACTCCATTTCAAATTGACACAAATTTTTCAGTTGATTGGAAGCATCTCAATGTTTACAAAGTTAAACATGGGATTGAACAACAAATCATTTCTTGTGATGCTGTTGATAGCCAGTGTGCATATTTCTCTCAAAATGGAATAATACTAGTCACAAAATTATATCTTCCTGAAAGTGAAATTTAAAAATTATGGAATATGCCAAGTGTTATGAATTGTTTCAATTTTTTTTTCTTTGATTTATTTTTGGAGTCAATTCCAATTAAATCTATCAAGCATTACCTGTAGATAGAACAGAAACTCCATGAGAGAAGGAATTGTATGAATGATGAGGATAAATTTTGTTCAAAAAATGCTTTTATTTCATTCCAGAAAATTAGGAGGGATTATCCTAATAGGTGGAAAAATGGAAACTTGTTCAAAATCAGCAAGAAATCAGCAAGAAATCAGGAAGAAATCAGGGAGAAATCAGGGAGAAGTCAGGGAGGAAAAAATTGGAAACCACATGGAATCTGTGAGGAAGTAAAATAGAATCCTTGGAGAATACCAATTGAAATCATAAGTAAGACAAGAAGAAAAGAAGGAGAAAGCTAGGATATCAAAAGGGGAAACAGAATGGAATGAAATGAGAAACAGATGTGAATCATTTGAGAAATTGTGAAGCAACTAATTGTAAACTGGGGGTAAGCTGTGTTTCCAAATGATGGAAACATTCTAGAAATCAATTGGATGCAACCATCTCATCCAAAGGATGTGATGTCACTGGCTGACCAGATCCACCAGATTTTTCCTGGTGTCAGAGATGAACTTAAAGCCGGCGCACTCACCATCCATCTGATCAGTACGTGTGATATGTTAGCCAATCCTCTCACTAAGGCCGTCAAACTGAGCCAGCTTAAAAGTTTTCTTTGGCTGTTTTTAATGACAACTTGGACTAATCTCCAGTTAAGGGGAGTGTAAACTATGGAGTGACAAGTCAAGAACAGGTGACAGCTCTTGTGAACAACCTAGTCTCAACGCGGGTCCCCTGAATTTTTCTGTTTCCTCTTTATCTTCTATTTTCATTCTTTCATTCTCACTGTTGTCTGTTCTCGTCTGTTACTCCTCTCAACCTCCAACACGACTTGAAACTCAACCAACACTTGATCAATCCTTAACACATCTCAAACTCACCTCAATCAAGACTCTCAACTAGATCAACTCCATAAGAATTCAACTGTCTGTCATAACTGGTAAGATCAGTCCAAGTCCAGCCAATTTGCAAGGAACTTAAACAATTTGAACTTTTCCTTCTTAGCGTCTCCGTGTCTTCCACCACTTCCATCTCTAGCCATAGTGGAGCACCGGCTATTCATATCTTTCTGTGTTGGTGATATTCTTTTCTTATGAGTCTCAGATACTGTTATTCAAACTCCTGGTCATGTTCATGATTCTCATGTTTTCATTCTCATTGTCTCCCTAGCTGCTGGCCTGAATTTCAAACTCATGACTTAAAAGTAATACCTGATGATTGTCTCCTCAGTTAGTTAATTTCATACGTTCTCACATTTTGCTACAACCTAGTTATCACATTGGACTCAGGTTGAGTTTCCTTCCTTGGAACACATTCCATTCCTCTTGCCGTTTTTGAGTGGCATAACCAAGTTTGCACTTTGCCCCTGAGTCTCCCTACTCGCACTTGCCCTTGCACTCAGCATTCCTTTGCGCTCACAATCATCTAAGAATTGCCCTATAGTACATGGGGTGGTTGTGTGACAGTAAATTAACTAACTCAACTTATCTATTGTAGCTTGCCAACCTATAGTAGACTTCTTTTTCTCAATGTCACGTACTCGCTCAACCAGGAACGCTTCCCTTGCCCCTTACAATGATGAGATCCATTGGGTAGGGAGAACCAGCGCTCCTCGGGCCCAAAAACCCTTATATCCCGTTCCTCCTTCAAAATTGCCATCTGTTGAACCCCTCAATGACCCTCGGACTCCTCCACGGGATGTTCTGATGGACCCTCTTGCGGAATTTGCAGATTCCGAAAATTCTTCCAATGAAACCTTGACTCGTGGT
This sequence comes from Puccinia polysora, assembly GCA_025617555.3. NCBI lineage: Eukaryota > Fungi > Basidiomycota > Pucciniomycetes > Pucciniales > Pucciniaceae > Puccinia > Puccinia polysora. The sequence continues at coordinate 16,473,587 of CM062621.1, read as the reverse complement.
AGACCAGGGGTTTGCACTACTTCTCCCAAGCCCGATGCTCCAAACCTGCTTTCAACATTGATCCAGGCCCTCACTCATGGTGCCTAGCAATCTAGTCCAAGTACTACTAGCTTTCCCACTCCGGGTATGAAACAACCCAATCACTTTACGGGAGAACACCCTCATAAGCTTAGATCCTACCTACAGTCTTGTAAAAATCATCTTTTCAAACAACTCCAACTATTTCCCTTCCAATAGGCATAAAGTTATGTATGCTTCGTCCTTCTTAGGAGGTAGAGCCTTGCAGTGGTTCCAACCATACCTCAAACTTTTGTCCAAAGACAGTCCCACGTGTATTCTCAACAACTGGACAGGTTTGAGCAACAACTGTTCACCCTTTTTGGCAACCCCAATGAAGTTTGAAACGCCAAATACAAACTTAATAGTTTAGTTATGAAGGAAAATAGTAGAGCTTCCGTTTATATTTCTCATTTTCAAACCTTGCAGTCTTGCATCCAGTGGAACAAGGCCACCTTTCTATTTCATTTCCGAAAGGTTCTACTGGCACGCTTAATTGAACAGCTTGCAGTTGGGGGTCATAAGGCAACCTTGCTTCAGCAGCTAATCAATTGAGTGATTGAGCTTGATAATGGCTATCACGCCAAGAATCGCTCTCGGCAAAACAACTATGGAACGTCCACCTTGGCTCCAAGGGTGGACAACTCCTCGAAGCAAAACACAAGGAACCCAAAACCATCCAAACCAACCCCAACTTTGAACTCCAACTCAAAAGGGAAAACCATCACCAAAACTCCAAAGTTCTTGGACAAAGAAACCGGGATGCTACAGAACAAGGAACGGCTACAAAGGGAAAAAAACGGGCTGTGTATGTATTGTGGAGGAAAACATGATGTCAACAGTTGTTCAAAGCAGTTAGCGCGTGAAGCGGCCAAGCAGTCAAAAAATTAGGTTGTAGTTTTTCTGACACTCGCAAGGAAAACTACACATTATCTAAATCACCACAAGTAAATCTTTGCACTTGCGAGTCACTAGGTGCTCCTAGTTTGAGATTTATCCTATTCCATTCCAACAACACTCCTTATCAAGTATTACTTGACTCCGGCGCTAATGTTTCCTTCATCAGTGAATCTTTTGCCACTTCCAAAAATCTTACGCGTTCCAAGATAGATAAATTTCCTATCTATTTAGTAAGTAGTGCGACTGAACCATCTTATTGGGTTTCCCAAAAGGCAAAATGGACCTTTGCATTCTCCAATTTCCCCAGCTTCAAATGGGATTTATTTGTCTTGGCTATACCCGGAATGGATGATACCATTCTAGGCCGTGATTTCCTAGTTTACTGGAATCCGGATGTGAATTGGCAAGAAGGAGTAATTAACCTTCAAATCTCGCACCCCCAGAACGCTAGTTTTTCCGTCAATCAGGAATTAAACAGCCTACCTGGCACTGTCATTGAGTTGGATGACACATTTCCGCCAGGAGATTTGCAATATCCTGACCTCCATTCCCAAATTCCCCCTTCAGATTTAGGAGTTATTGCTTACCTATCCAGCTGACCTCTTTCCTGTTCCTTCAAAGAGAAACAGACACCAACCAAATGGTGTATTTTGAGCTCCCTAATCCTCTTGCACCATGCAAGCACCTCAAATCCGGTGCTCAAAGATGACGAGATTGAAGATTTAGAAATAATTTGAGAGTCTTTACCTTCAGTTTATCATGACTTTGCTGACGTCTTCTCAGCTGCAAGAGCAGATAAACTGCCTCCATCCCGTCCTTACAATCACAAGATCAAACTTACTGGCCCACCTCCGCCACCAGGACCATTTTACTCTCTCTCGACGCAAGAATCAATTGCACTTCAAGACTACATTGCCGAAAATGTAGCAAAAATATTTCTTTGACCAAGCAATTCAAATACCGGTTCACCTGTTCTATTTGTTCCAAAAAAGGACGGCCAACTTTGCCTTTGTGTTTACTACAGGAAACTGAACCAGGTAACCCGGAAGAATGCCTATCCAGTACCGCCTATGTCACATCTCCTCACCCTCTTCCATGGAGCTGCTTATTTCTCAAAGTTAGACCTTTGAGGTGCCTATAACCTAGTTTGCATTATGAAAGGTCATGATTATTTGACCGCAATGAGAACCCGGTTTGGCAGTTATGAGTATACCGTCATGCCTTTTGGCCTCTGTAACACTCCTTCCACTTTTCAACATTTCGTCAATGACATTTTCTCCAATCTTTTAGGTAAATACCTTGTGGTATATCTCTATAATATACTAGTCTACTCAAAGAACCTCAAAGATCAAATTGCACTTGTGCAAGAGGTGCTGCAGCAACTTTGCAAGAATGACCTGTTTGGGAAAGCCTCTAAGTGCAAATTCTATTCCTTTTCTCTTTGGTTTCTAGGTGTTGTATTCTTGCAGCAAGGACTATTGATGGACCCAGCCAAAAGCAAACGCATATTGGACTGGCCTCCACCTTATTCTGTTAAATCCCTTCAAGTTTTCCTTGGTTTCAGTTAATTTTATAGAAGTTTTATTGAGTGTTATGCCAAAAAAAACCGTGAATCTTACTAACCTTCTTCAAAAAGACACTCCTTTTGTTTTTACCAAACAAGCTACTTCAGAGTTCAAAGATCTGAAGAAAGCGTTCACCACTGCTCCAATACTTGCTCACTTCAACAAGCTAGCTTGCACTATTGTTGAAACAGGCGCAAGCAACTATGCAATTGCAGGAGTAATCTTGCAGTTCTCTTCCTCCACTTCTCTCTTTCATCCCGTAGCTTTTGATTCTTGCAAGTTGCTTGCTGCAGAGCTTAACTATGAGATTCATGAAAAGGAACTTCTTGAAATTTTTTATTTCTTGAAGAAATGGCGTTCATACCTTTTGAGCCTTAGGGAATCCTTTGAAGTTTTAACTGATCATAATTCTTTAAAGTATTTCATGAGCTCAAAAGTCCTCACACACAGACAGGCACAATGGGCTGAATACCTCTCTGAGTTCCACTTTCCGATCACGTACTTCCCTTGGAAATAAGCGGTAGTCCCTGATGCTTTATCATGTTGGGACAAAGTTTACCCAGGGGGGGGGAGCACCTTTGCCAAAAAAACCCCTGAAAACTTTAGGAAACTCTTCTCAACCCAATCTGCCCAACTCAGTTTGATCATTGCTCACTTACAAGATTTGGCTTCCAAACTCCGACAAGCTCAACGCAAAGACCCCAAGTGCATCAAACTTTGCAAAAGTGCGAACTTATTAGATAGTAGTTACATTATTGATGATAATGACTTTTTAGTCTATGATAATTGTATAGTAGTACCAGATAATTCTTGCATTAAGTTAGATATCTTTGAGTCACGGCACAATTCTCCGCTTGCTGGTCATCATGGGCAGGATAAAACCTACCAATTGATTGCACAAGACTTCTACTGGCCTGGTATGACCAAAGAAGTAAAAGACTATGTTAGCGCGTGCTATGATTGCAATCATAACAAGTCCTCAAAACACCGGAAGTATGGGCTGCTTCAGCCACTTCCAATTCCGCCTTGTCCTTGGCACTCGCTTTCTATGGATTTCATCTCTCAATTAACTTCTTCTAGTGGATATGATGCTATTCTAGTAGTAGTAGATTGCTTCTCAAATATGGCTTTATTTCTGCGCATTAATGTGACGGCCTCTTCAGAAGACTTAGCTAACTTGTTTATAGAATATGTATTTTTGAAACATGATCTCCCTGATAATATAGTTAGTGATTGTGGATCTCTTTTTGTCTCAAGCTTCTGGACCTTGCTATGCCACCATCTGAAGACCACGTGCAATTTATCAACGGCGTACCACCCGGAAACGGATGGGCAAACCAAGCAAGTTAATCAGATTCTCAAACAATATCTTTGAATGTATGTTGCCTATCAACAAGACAACTGGTCGCAATGGCTCCCACTAGCCAAATTCGCCTAAAAAAACTCCACTCATTCCTCCACCAAACAGTTGCCCTTCCAAACTCTTTATGGTAGAAACCCAACTTTCTCTTCCCTTCACGTAGCACCTTCTCAACCTGCTACCAATTACCTTGAACAAATTCAATCCCTTCAATCCCAACTTTGGACCAACCTTAAAGAAGCAAACCAGCGCTATAAGGAGCAAGCAGACCTATCTCGCACTACGGCTCCAACCTTTGCAGTAGGAGATCAAGTATGGCTTGATGCTCGCAACATTTGCAGCACTCGCCCAACTCGCAAACTCTCCAAAAGAAAGCTTGGCCCCTTTAAATTAGAATCAGTCATCTCCCCTAACGCCTTTAAACTTACTTTACCTGAAAAATGGAAAGGTATCCACCCGGTCTTTCATGTGTCTCTCCTAGAGCCAGCTCAAGTCTTATACCCGGGCAAGACTCATCCCCCTCCTGAACCGGTCACTGTCCTTGATCATCAAGAGTGGGAAGTAAGCCGTATTATGGATTCCAGGTTATGCAAAGGAAAACTTCAATACCTCTTTGAATGGTCTGGCTTCCAGTCCAACAAAGATCGCACCTCATGGGAACCAGACCATCACCTTTGCAATTCTCCCAATCTGCTTCAAGATTTCCATGCAAGCTACCCTTGCAAACCTCGACAATCATGATTCCATCTCATCCAATCCCATTACATTCCACATTCCATCCCATCCCATTCCATTCCATTCCACATTTTATCCCATCCAATCTCATTTCATTCCACATTCTATCTCATCCAACCTCACTTCATTCCACATTCCATCTGATCTAACCCCATTTTATTTCACACCATCATTCCATCAGTCAATTCCTCCATCTCACCGTGTTATTCCTTTTTCTCATTTCCCTCTCATTACTAGCAAGTAAAACTTCATTCCTTATTAAAAAAAAAAAAAAAAAAAAAAAAAAAAAAAAAAAAAAAAAAAATAGAGAGAGAAAATATATATTTATAATAAATAATCACAAAGTTTCTTTTACTTCCTTTTCTGCATCCTCCCAATTTGCCGTCAATTCCGCAACCATGGATCAAAAGGTATCAAGGTCTTCATCATTGATTAGTGCGGACATCCTTTGGAGAACTAGCACCTCTGTTATGATATGCCTCTCAAAGATTTCCTTGCACCTTGCAATCCAAGCTTGCTTTGGCCAAGCATTCCATCCACCTTCCTCCAAGAGCTCTTTGTACGCTCTCTTTCTTTGGACTCCCAACAAACCTTCTCCAATGGCGCCCGTCAGCCGCCTTGCATCAGTTTTTACCGGCCCTACGACTTGCACTGGATCTGCTTTTCCTTGGCCCTCCATTTCTTCCGTTTCATCTACTCTACCCCTTCCATCTTCTCCATTCCCTTCTCCTACTTCTTCCGTTACACCCTCCTCTTCTTGCTCCGTTCCTTCTCTCCCTCCATTTCGGTCTTCTCCCTCTCCCAATCCTCTTTCCACTTTGTTCCTTTCTTCCTCCCTTGCTTCCTTGGCTATGACCCCAACCCGTTCTGCACCGGGCACTTTGTCTTGCACCTTGGCATTCATCTGGGGCCCCATAAGTTCAGTTGGTGGACCCCAATAGGGTGGTGGTGGCGGTGGTGTGTTTGTAGTATACCTTTGGAAACGGGGCTGAAGAGATGAAGAATGACTATATTGCCATGAGGGATGAAAAGGTAATGGTAGGCTATGGAGGAGCCTGATGAGGAGGAATAATAAGGCTACAAAAATCCAATAGAGAGGGGATAATTCTTGTATAGTCAAGAGGAACTGATCTGATGAGGAGGAAGGGGCACTCCAGTATTGTTGACTGGTAATCAGATGGTTTTTCATTCATGGTCCAAGGGAAGGACCAGTATTTATGGACAACTAGAGAACCCCCAAAAGGGGCCTAAGACAGCAGGTTAGTGATAACTAGAGAGCCCCAGAGGGGGCCTGAGACATGAGTAGTTATTTAATGGAAAAAGTAAGTTGGTGATAAATGTAACTAAATTTGTTAGTTACAGAATATGAACAGAAAAAGACAACAGGGGCAACACTAGCAAAATGAGCAAAATTTAGTTACTATCTTTATTATAGTCAGTCCCTATTAGTACTCACCAGGAACTCAAGTACCCAAGTATTCAATCTCTGGCAACGGTGGTATTTTGTAGTTAACCCTTGGAGCAGACCTACAACTCCGCATCTCCCTTGATGAATCCGCGGGACCATCAACAATTGACTTGATACTTATAGGAAAATTACATGCAACCTTGCGGAGGAAACATTTCTTGCACTTGCCTCAAAGGCCTTGGACGGCAGTACTAGGGAAACATTGCTCGTTTTGACGAATACAGTTTTCACAACGGCGGGACAAAAATGACGACATTTTATATAATTTATAAATCTAACAAGTAATGTATTAATTAATGCGTAAAGGGTATACAGTATTTATTAACAACTTGAAATCAATGGGAAAATTTATCTGAACGCTTGCAGGAGCTTGCGTCTTTATACCCGGGCAACTGTCACGCTTTGCACTTAGGGATTATTGTCTTCATCACTTCAACATGTCCTCTCCTCAGTACCATCTACCTCAGTCTAAAAGCGTGACACAAATAAAGCACAACATCAATGGTGCAATCCGCTACTTCCTCTGGCTCGCGTTGACCTTCCAATCTTGGCGACCAACTCAGTATATACTTGAAAACTTTGCGGTTAACTTCATAACGGTTGGCCATCCATTATGAGATCCAATCTCCTTCCCTGGCCAATCAACAGCCTCGGACTTCCATCTTCGGTCACGCACTGTTTGTTAGTTTGCATCTACGTCTCACTAAGCCATTGCTACTGTACAGTTTGCAATTGGACTAGTCCCTACCCTGCATACACTATTACTTCTCATTTGCATTACCTTCAAAGTCATTTTCTCCTGTCCCAATTCATCATACAATTATACGCTCAGATTCTATTGTCTTGCACTTACACCATGACCTCGGATATGGTTGTTCTACTGCTTCATTTCCTATCCCGTTCCTGTCATTTATTGCCTCACCGCTTGAACTGTAGTTAGCTCATCACCAGGTTGTATCTAGTCACTTTGGATTAACTTATAAGGGCTACCCCCTTGCCTGATTATTATCTCCTCAGTTAGTTAATTTCATACGTTCTCGCATTTTGCTACAACCTAGTTATCACATTGGACTCAGGTTGAGTTTCCTTCCTCGGAACACATTCCATTCCTCTTGCCGTTTTTTGAGTGGTATAACCAAGTTTGCACTTTGCAACTGAGTCTTGCTACTCGCACTTTCCCTTGCACTCAGCATTTCTTTGCGCTCACAATCATCTAAAAATTGCCCTATTGTACGTGGGGTGGTTGTGTGACAAATGGCGCCCTTTGATAGCCTTCAACAAACTTTGATGCTTTGATATTGATTTGATTCTTTGATAATGCTTTGAAACTTCTTTAATTTGCCTTTCAAATTTATTTGATGCGCCTTTGAATTCTCTTTGAAGCCTTTGAAGCAACTTAAAGGCACCTTCAAAATGCCTTCAACCTTCTTCAAAAACTTTGGTTGTGGTGGTGCAAGAAATTTTACAAAACTCAACATCTGTGAAAATCCTGCTGCAATTCCAGGAATCAAATCAATTTTCTTTCTTGAATACCATCTCTCCTTCAGGATTTCAAGAAAAGCTACCTCCACAAAAATGATTAGCACAACCTGGAATGTTCCTCTAGAAGACAATCCCTGAATTCCCTTTTTCTCCATTGTTTGTGTTACAACTCCGCACACTTTAGAATCTTCCTGGATTACTCAGACCCTTCAAAATAACACAAAAAACACTACAATACCATACAAGCTCTGCAAGGATATCTCCTATGATGATATCAACACTATGATATGTTAAAGGTTCCCTCTGCTGAGATTGATATATATTTTCATGGGAGCTATCATTGCAGAGCTTTTCCATAATTTTAGTTTTCAGTGTTTTATTTCAGAGGATCTAGGTAATCCAGGAAGATTCTCAAGGGCCCTCATTTTTAACAAAAACAACAAAGAAAATTGAATTCAGGGATTGTCTTTCAGAAGAAAGTTGCAGGTTGTGGTTATCATTTTTTCAGAGGTAGCTTTTCCAAAAATCTTGGAGAAGAGATGTTATTCAAGCAAGATAATTTAATTTATTCCCAGATGGGGAGTTGAATTGTTAATTATCTTCAGTTTTGTACAATTTCTTGAACCACAAATAGGGGGTCTGGCTTGGAAATTCTCTATTTTTCCTAAAGTTACCAGTTATAGTGTTTTTTTATTATTTCTGTATTTTAAACAAAATTTCAATGGTGATTGGAGAAATTGAGAATGGTGTGAGCTGAAGGCTTCCACTCATTTGGAAAAAATGAAAAATTCCAGATACCACCATCCACCTCTGCAACAAACTTCCAGTCCAGTAGCTTCTCCTGCAAGAACAACAACTGGTGGGGGCTCAAATTTCAAGGTCAAAGGTGACAGTCCTAAGGGCAGAAGAGACAATATTGAAAGAATTGAGATGGCTAAACACCAGAACCACTTATATTTCAAATAAGAAAAGATAAGAAATGTTTAGCTCGAAGAACAATGATTTTACAAGTATGAGAATCTTAACCAACAGGAATGAGAATTGATATCAATGAAATCTCAGCACAAAATTGGATCCAGCATCTTAAAGTAGACACGTCTGGAAGGAGTAATAGGTAAAGAGTAAGCTTAGTTTAAGTTTCTTCTGATGCAGCAATATGTACTTGATTGTACTTGATTGCGTTGATCTTACAGACTGCAGCAAAGTGACCTTGACACTGTTGGTTGTCCTGAATGACGTTATCTGTCAATTCTGAGTGTCAGCTACGGTCTCAACCATGAAGCGCCTTGAATCACAATTACCAGATAGTAGTCCTTCGCAGTTGGCGTTGATGAGTTGTCGGTGGAGATTGAGATTGAAGTTGGTGACGGATAGAGTGAGTAAGTGATCAGAAACTGGTGAGAGAAGAGTGATATGAGAATTGACTGATGAGTCGACTATGGAGTTGTTGACTTGCCTACTATCACCAGCAAGAGTGTTGGAGAGCACGCGCTCAGATTCTGTCTCATGCAGCGTTGGAGTGTCTCCACCGCTGTCAGAATGTTGCGGACTTCAATCTGGTGCAACACAATATTCTCAATAAATATATTCCCAAGGGATTATCCAGAAGTTAATTTTTGCTCAAAGTAAGTTTATTTATTTTTGAAATGCTTTGAGAATGCAGCAGAAAGCAAAGGGGCTACCAAAATGGACTGTGTCAGGAAGATTGTGAATTTTATTCCGGATGAGGAGGACCTCCAGGATGCAGAGAAGATTTTTATACCAGAAATGCAACTGAATAAAGTTGCGGGGGGATGTTGGAAAAATAGGGGATGTGGAAGAAACTTCTTAAGGAAGTGGATTTGGAGTGGTTTGCAGCAGAAAAAGAGAAGGTAGGGGGAGAAACCTCCTGAATTTATTTTGTATTCTACTGTTCCTCTTTTGACAGAATCCTGAAATACCTCTCTTTCAATGGAATATTGGCGGAGCATACCAGATCTGTAAAGAGAAGCTTCTTGCAGGGATTATGTATGGAAATTAGGGGTTTCTTTTTTTGGAAACTTTACAAAAGTGGGCTAATCCAACAATTGCAGGATTGCAGAGCATTTCTTTTTCCAGAAATGAAGGAAACACAGTTTTAATTGTTAGGGGAACTAGAGTTATCACAGCTCTTGGACAAAGTAAATCCAAAAACCATGGTGGTGCAAGAAGAAACCCTGGTCAGGTGGTTATTTCCTGTTGTAACAGAAAAAGAAACTGTTTAATTCACAGAAATGTTTAGCAAGATTGGCACCTTCCTTCAGAAGGGGGGGGAGGATCCAGTTAACGCTAAAGCTTGGATGCAGAATGGAGGTAAGTTTTCCTTCACCATCCGATGCTACTGGTGTCAAGAAGAAAGGCAAATCAAGTTCGGGTGTAAGTCACTGAGCAAAAATTTTGCAAAAAAGATGGTGCGGGTGGAGGGAATGGACTGTCTTCTTCCTTCAGGGGAGAGGGTATAAGACCTTCTGGATTTTCTTTCACCACAAAATCAGTTTCATGTGGAAGCAGCAGCTGGGAAGAAGGAGGCAACATCCTACACAGTTTACGCATTCCCGTCAGCTTCTTGGGAACCTCTGAAAGTTTTGGCAGAGTTAAGGGGGGTTTAATTGGGAAAAAAGAAAATGGATATCAATGCCCCAATTCAGCCCAAAGCTCAATAACCAGTGGTAGTGGGGAAGGCAGGAGGCTCCTTCAGGAGGGAAGGGGAAGTAGCTAGAAGGATCTGCAGAGCAGATCACCCAGTTTTTCTGAATATGAATGATTTATCCTCCATTTTTCCAATAATGGAAAAGGAAATGGTAACAGTCTTCCTCCAATATAAAGCAAACAAGCAAGACCATCTGAAGACCAAGGATGATGCATGGATTGGATCCCTCAATGCTGGTTTCAATTAAATAGGTATGGAAGGGTCAATGATGTGCCCCTTAGGGTATGTGAAACTGCTGATTGGAGCAAACAATGTTAGGCCATTGAGGAAAGGGGCTCAATGGTGAACTTTATTTCATACCAATTGGAAAAGGATGGGTTTCTTTTCCGCCACAAGACAAATATTGGGTTGCAGACCTTAGGAGGTTTTTAATGCGCGGTGGAAGGAGTATTAGAGCAAGAACTGAAAGAGGTGTAAAAATTGTTGGTTCTGCTATCATACTCAGTGGCAAGAAGGTCCAAGTTCATAATTGATAAGCCATTCCTGTTTTCCTTCTTTGAATCACATGGCTTTCAACCAGAAATGCGGGAGGAACTACTTATGGTGGCCAATTCCTGGGAAAAGCAATATTATATGACCATCTGTTTCCCCAAAAGCAGAAGTTGGGAGAACTGGATTGGATTTCTGCATATGGGGGAGGGCCACAATTATCCCCCTATGAAGGATTTTTAGGATTTTACTGAGGCAGCTGTGCGTAGAAATTTTCTTTTGCGCAGTTGGGCAACCACTGAGGAGCAAGGGGGAAGGACTGCAAAATGCAGGGTCATTTGGGAAGAGTTCAAAAGGGTTGTAAGAGGTGTGGGAATGTTTAATGCTGGGATATGAAGTAAAGTTATTCCTTCTTTTTATGCATCACCAATTATTTTTATTACAAGCAGATGCCCTTGTTCAACAATTGTTATCAACCCACAGTTTGTTGCAGGTTGGCGGCTTTGGATAATGGAAAAACACAGCAGAGTGCAAGTAATTGAGGCAAATTCCTTCGGAGGAAAGTCAAAGCTGGTGGCAAAAAAGGTGTAGCCACAGAATGAAACTATGCTGCAGGGTCTGAATCAGCTGCTAAGGACTATCAAATGGTATTGGAATCTATACAAGTTTCTTTTACTGCCAACAACCTTGGAGTTCAATCCATCAAAAACAATGGTGTAACATATGGCAGACATCAAATTTGGGCCAGAGGGGTGGCTAAGTGCAGATATGATTCAAATATTAAAAGTATACATTAATGGTCATGTGGATAAAGGTTCTGGCCTTTTATCCAGAGAAGTGGGTTTTTTTCATACGCCAGATAGCAGACCTTTACCAAATGCCAATGGTACCTCCTAATACTTAGAAGATTAAACCAATACTAATTCAAATGGCAGTTGGGGATCAGTTTATGTAATTTTTGTGGGAGAATTTGCAGACTGGGGTGTATGAGAATTCCTATTGCAGCTATTCTGATCATTAGGGCTGCTTCATTTGATGCCTCTTCTGAAAGTAGCAACTAACTTGGTCAAGATTAATCAGGCAAAAATGATGTGGATTTTTCAGGATGATGTTCCAGGGAGGGTGCAGATATTCATTGGCAATCTGGGCATCAATGGTCCAGGATTTTATGGCATATTAACTTTTCTGGTATTCATTTTAGTCTGTGATATAAGCTCTTCTTTTCCAGGGGTAGAAGTAATTGTTGATAGTTCATAATTCAATTGGAGGGGAATTTTTCTTGATTGAGTTGAAATTTGAGGTTTGTTTCAGTTACTGGGTATTTTTAGAGGTTTTCAAAGTCAATTTCTGAGGTTCAATTGATGATTAATTTCACATATCAGGCCCAGGCTAAATTGATACCCTCATAATTTATGAGATCACTCCTTACTTTGAAAATGGTTTGATTTTAGAAATCTTTTTTGCCAAAATCTTGCCTCTTGGTATTATTTCCCACAAAAAATAAAGAATAATAAAATAAAAATCTATACCCAAAGGCATGAATATATCAAATTCTTCACCATATTTGGAATTTATTCCCACTCCAAATGTTGAAAAAACTAATTTTTCATTTTTGAAATAAATCTTACCCCAGAACTTCCCTTGCATTCCATAAATCTACAAATGGAAGAACCCAACTTTCCTTAGTAAGCATAATTGGATACCTGGCAGTAGGTACTTAGCCTGAAATTTCCTTTTCATTAACTCTGTTAGAAATTTTTTCAGGTAAACTTAGTGATGAACATTGGTGGGTCCTGAGGAATTGCATAACTTATCTTGGCAGCACCAGACACCTGAAGCTTCAAAGTTAAACAGACTGCTTTTAGGGCCTTGAAACCTACTCTGACATGTGTTAAGGTAATAGACTCTTGGATGACCTCAAGGATTAGGATAGAGGATTTAGACTGTAATGTAGCGGAGCGGATTAAGGGTAGATAAGGCAAGACCATTTTCATGACTGAAGTCTTGAAGTAGCGTAGAGTGATGGCTGGCCTACATAGGGCCTGATTGAATGGTAATAGGAGGAAATTTACTTATCAATGGAATACCTCAATAAAGGTGCAACCTGGATTTCCAGGAGGGACCCAGCCACTATAGGTGGCTCTTACTTTGAGATAATCATACTGGATGCTGAAATTTCAAGGTCCTGGAAAATAAAGGTTTAAATAGGCAACTAGAGAGCCCCTCACAGGGGGCCTAAAGTACTTGATTACTAATCAACCATGGCAGAAACTATATCAATAAGTGACAAGGTGAGGCAATATGGAGTAAGCCAACAATAGATTATTGATAGGTCAATAATGGAATGGTCAGCTGGATCAGTTAGGTGACATGCAGTAATAAGTGAGGCCACAGGTGCTGTACTCATAGAATAGTTCCAATGACAGTAATGATCACACCAAGCTAAAGTTTTATATCAGGATGAAGAAAAGAACTAAGCGGAAATAGGAGAATGAGGCTATGAGCAGAGAAACCAAAATCAAACAACATGTGGTGGTGGGGATGTGGGGGCAAGTTTTAATTCTCAAACTATGTTGTTCTTGTCTTTTTCCAGGGATGTCACATTTTCTGGGAGTCAAGAAGGCTGGTATACTTGGAAATATGAACCTGCCAGGATTATTTCATGGCCTTGGGGATATAAATTTGGCACACTTTATGGTTGAGGCATTGGTTAAAGGAAATCTTCTTACAAGACCTTTTTTCAAGATAATAAATCAGCTACACCAATTTCTAATGACAACAGTAAAAAAAAGTGGAAATTGCATGTTGAGCAGTATTTCTACCAGAATAACAAGGCTATCCATTGTGGGTGAATAAACCTGTAATGATTTCATGCCATTGTGCAAATAGCTGATATTTTCACTAAGTGTTTACAGAATGGCCCTCACTATATGTAATGTAAGTTCTAATTTGTTGACAACCCCAATCAAGAAAAGTGGCTCTGGTTCCTTCTAGAGAGTGGGGGTGTATTTGATTGCTATTCATTGACTATAAAAGATGAAATCCTCTACTGCAGCCCAGCACCATATGTATGTAGTCTATAGACCATGCCTGTGTGAATCCTTGTAGTCCATCAATGCTGTTATTCTTCCATTCAAGGTTATCTCTCCTTGGGGGGGTAAATGGAAGAGAAAAAGCAGATTTACCTCCCAACAGTACAAAAATCCACTTTCCTGTGGGTTTGATCTTCAAATTCATTTAAGATTAGGGGGCATATGTGCGTTTTGGGTTTCCAAATCTGGAAACCATCTACTCCCATGATACCCTTGATATCCAATAAAATCCATGTGCCCTATGTGTGAATCCCCATTGATCTCTTATCTACACTTCCCCCAAAATATCTTCAATTTCCCTTCCTCCTCCCCAAAAACCACCCAATTGCTGTCCCACCCCAATTCCTACTTCTCTCTGTTACACATTTCCCCTCTTCCACTTTTTTGCCATATGTATCCCCTTCTCATTCCTTCCTTGAACAGAAACACCATCTCCAGATTTTTTTTCTGGAAATTTTTTTTTCTTGCATTTTTTTTTGTTGGATTCTTGAAGTATCATTGGCATTATCTGAACTTCCAAAATTTTCCCTTTTATTTGGCATGATAGAGGGAAATATTGATTTTTGCAGATTTTTACCAATTTTGAAATCCATTTTTGTAGCCCCCAGCATTGTTTGGCACCAGTCAAGGTCTTGGAGGCAGGAGATTACCTCCAAATAGCTCCCTCTAGTAAATATTGCAGCAGTCTGGGGAGTCAAATCCTGCTGGGAAAACTGGAACCTTAGATCATCTACCACTGTTTCAACAAAATCCTCAACAACTTTGACAATCTTTCAAAGCATGGAAGGGTGGATAACTTTTGAAACCCAATTATTCACTGTTTCTTCAATAAATCAGGCCTGTGCAAAAGTCATCAAGCAGTTAGGGAGTGGGACCCACCATTTTTGCTTCTGCCAATCCCTGCTTGATAAGGGTTTCCCTTTCAATCCAATCCCACCCTATCTTCATATTTTCCACTCAGCACCACTGATGCAATCTCATTTCTAAGAATTTTCCTACACAAAAACAACACCAACCACATGATAAATTAGCAAAAAACAACTAATTTTTCCATCAAGAAATTATCAACCATCACAAAGCAGAAAATTAAACATCAAAAATTAAGAAATGACATCAAAGATGTTCAAAAATTCCAAACTTGTCCTTTTTCAACAAAAACAACCTTCTGGACCTTGAGGAGGAAAAAACAATCCAGTCTCTCCTATTTAGTGATGATTAAGAAGACCAATCTGATGATCAAGATCAAAGAAATAAAAAACTAGTTCTCTGTGATTGTTTGGTAGGCCACAATCAACTCATCAAGGACTACTTTATCCATCATCCAACTTGCAGGTTGAAATCATTTGAGATAAGATTCAGGATGAGAAATAATATATTTTCAAGACTCTTAGAAGATGTAAAAAAACACAAAAGCTTCTGGATCATGAAGGCAGTAAGCTTCCTTGAACTATTTCCTTCTTCTTTTTCCAAGCTAATGATTTTTTTTATTTTGATTGTATTTTTCATTAGGATTGTTGTGGCCAGATGAGCCTTTCTCCCCATCAAAATCTTACATCTGCAATCTTTTAACTGGCATATGGAAGCAGTTCAGATAGCTCTGATGAACACATGATAATGGGAGAAAAAAACTTCCGTAAGAACACTGAAGCACTTGATCAATGATTTAGTTGAGCGCTATGAGGGGGAGTATTTGAGGCCTCCAAGAACAGAAGAATTGAATAAAATCATGAATTAATATGAGGAAAGGGGCTTCCCAGGATTTATTGGGTCAATTTATGAAATCCACTGGTAATGGAAGAGTTTTCCAAAATGGTTGGAGGTTCAATTTAAAGGAAAGGAAAAGAAATCAGCCATGATTCTAGAAGCTGTATCAAGTAAAACCGTCAAAATCTGTCATTTTTTCTTTGGATCTCCTGGTTCACTAAATGATATTAATTTACTCCAAAGAATTCATCTTTTTGATCAATTATTATCAGTTATTCATTTTGAAATAAAACCATGATTTTATCATCATATTTTGCATAAAACTGATTCAATTCTTTTTGCTTTGACATTTTTTTGAATAATTCAGGTGCACAAGACCAAATCAAGTTCACAATAAATGAAAATGAATACAATCAAGGATATTCTATTTCTGATGAAATGTATCCCTCTTGCTCAACTCTTGTGAAAACTATCTCCCACCCCCAAGATGATGAGAGAAACTATTATGCAAAACTTTAGGAAGCAGCTAGAAAAGAGATATGTTAATAGTGTTTGGAGTTTTGCAGGCAAGATGTTCGATTGTAAATCATCCATGTGGTTTTTAGGATATTGAATTAGTGAAAAATCTTATGAAAGTCTGTGTTATTCTGCACAAAATGATAGTCAAAGATAAAACACCTGATTATGAGTTCACCCAAAATTCAAACTCTAGTGCCCACATAGCTCCCAATAATGATGATCCTCAAATCACTCATACTTTATCTGATTATATACAAAGAAATTCAAATCTTTCTAATTCTGTATTAAATTCCCTGATTAGAGAAGATTTAAAAGTACACTATTGGTTTTCCAAAGGGATGATTAATTAGAATCATTGGTTCAATTGGTAAAATGTAAATATAAAATTTGCCAATTGGATGTTACATTATTTCAATTAAATTTAATGAAATTGGTTTTTTTTGTGGCATATTATTTCTCATTTTTTTCATTTTGGATTTAACTTTTCAGATGAATCTTACTGCAGTATCTGATTTTCTATTCTCATATTTGATGGCTTTCTGCTTGCTCAAAAATCAATAGCTCAAATAATAATTTAATTTCTCTAAGTTATTTGATTCAAAAAACTCCAAATTTAATCTTCTCATCAAAATCTTGCAAGAAACTGTCTGAACACCATTTTTCTTTATACAAAAATTGAAATCCGTAAGTTCTTTAGAGAAAAATTAATGGCTATTTATTCAAAAAATTCTTGAATCGTGCATTCATTAAATTTTGCAATACTGATCATCATATTATCATTGCAAATCTTTTGAAAACATTATTTTCATTGAAATGCACATCTTTCACCCGGAAAAATTTTATTTCACCAATTATTCTTAAAAACAAAAAATGGTTGTATCATTTTTATTTCATAAAAAACAAAATTTTGAAAATTAAAAGTGGCACAATTTATTTTTCCTAAATGAAAAATGAAATAAAATAGGCAGAAAATTTCTTCTTTTCATTATAATGACAACTAACCAAAAGGAAAAATATGATTGATTTTGTTAAAAATATATGTATATATATATATATATTTGACAAAAATGACTCTTTCTTGCCTTGAATACAGCAGGCCTGGGGGTTGGGCTGGCCACCAATGGAGGAGGGGGGTAATTTGAGTCAATTTTTCCCCCTTGGAAAGGGAGTAGAATACACAGATATTTGGGGGATCCTTCTTCTCAAGTTGCCATTTTGGTGCCTATCAAAGCTTCTCACAAGCAGCCATGGATTTGAAGGCCATTTTTTTTTTGTCTTAGTAGAGGGTAAGGGCCTCTCTCATCCAGTTGTTGGGTGAGCTCCCACTTGGAGGGTTCTTTTCAATAAAGTGGTAGAGAGCGCTGAAATTGAGGGTTGCTGCTTTGATACCTTCCCATATGAAATGAAAAGGGTATGTCAGTGCTTAAAAAAAGGGTGGAATCCCTACCAAGTGAAAATTTTATTATAGTCACAATATTGAACAGTGGAATGCAGGTTGAATTTTTCTTTGAATTTCTTGAACAAAATTTCTCCAGAATGAGCTGCTGAAAATTTGAGTTTTGCAATGATTTGGAGCCAGAATATTTCCAATTTTTCTTCTTCCTGTGGCAGCCAATTTGGGTATTTTTCTTTAATATCATTTTTTGAGACATTTCCAGAGGTGAATTCAAATTAATTGGATGGGAGAGAAGATTGATTAAAGGGAGAAGGTTGGCCATTCAAATAAGATTGAAGATGGGGGGCTCTGAGCAATCTGGAGATATCAATGAGAATTCATTGGCAAGCAATGAAAGGAAGGGGGAGGCCTTGAAACTTTGATGGATATGAGGAGTGGATAATGATTGATGAGATGTTGGAAGGGGTAGGCAGCTTTTGGTTTTGGAAGGGTTGGGAAGCAATGAAAGGAGGGGGCAGTGATATTTTGCAAAGGAGTGGAGACAGTTGCTGAATTTTTAAATTGAGGGGGTATGGTTGAGAGTTTATTTATGGAGGGGGAGGGCTGGGGAGAGAAAGCTTTGAGTGGTTATTGACAGGATTTTCCTTTTCATGCCTCAAAAAGGATCCAAAAATTTATGGATCCTTTTCAAGGATTTTTTCCATGGGAAAACTATCAAGCCCTCTTGAACCCATAATGGTGCATAAATTGCAAGCTTCACACTCCTTACCACCCCAGTGTCTACTCATTCTCAGAATGTATCAAGAAACCCCCCACCCACCTTAGCTCCAAGTCTGCTCTGCCCATCTGTGATGAATGTGGATGATGCTTACCAGGGAGGCAGGTGCTGGGCCCTCCCTGAACTCCCCAACCATATGCCCCCATCTTTATGCCTGTATATGCTACTCAGTGAAATCCTGCAGGACCAAACAAAAACTAACCAAGAAGGCACATTTATCTTAGATTCAAAGTTTTTTTGGATTATCCTGGGCCTCCCAGCCAAATCCAACTGCTCCTTCAAGATGATAAGGGATCTTATTGAAGTCATGAATACAAAATTTCAAGAAATGATTTTACATATTGCTCAACTCACAGTGGCACAAAAAACACCTCCCCCTTGTCTGGGTGATGTTTCTTATGCATCCATAGATGGCACCAACCAATTCACTCAAGCTCCTCCTCCCCCAAATTCTATCCCTCTGACCCAACCAGCTCTAGGTGGTTTAGGACTGAAAAGAGTTGTCATACATTTGAACCCACTCAAAACCACCATCAAGGTTATACGTACAGCAGCTCTTTTCCAGAAGGCAATCAAGTCATTGGCAGCAATGGAAGCCAAGTTTGAAGATTGATTGATTACTTTCAGTGGAGTAAATTTCATTCCCTCTTGTGATGTCTCCTTCTTTTCTAAAAGTTGTCTACATAAAAAATTGCTGATGAAAAACAAAGGTATCTGGTCTAAGGAGGTCCACCCAGACTTGGAATTTTTTCCAAGCACCATATTGTTCATGGTCCATGGAATTCCCAAGACTTTTGATATACTTAGAAATTTCCTCATATCTCACTTAGCTTCCAAAAACCATTTCCATGAATCTTAGGTGGCCCATTCCAATGGATGTGTTAAAGTTTGAGTTGAATGCTCCAGTTGAGATACTTGCAGAAGATGGTATGAGATTTTATAACACTAATAGGAGCAGATCTAGGGAGTCAAAGGAGGGAACTCTGGTTCTTAGTGATTCAGAAAAGATAATTATTCATTCACTTGATAACAGGAAGCTTAAGTAGACTACCTACAAAGTTGGCTGGCTTGTGGTTTAAAATACTGATGAATAAGTAGAATAAAATTAATATTTTCAGCCTCCTGAATGCCAAGACCCTTGCTATCCTTTAGCTACCAGAGGTGATAGAATAAATAATAAATATATTATTCAATAAATGCAGCAAAAAATGGTAAAATATTTGGATAAAGCTATTGCAAGTTTGATTGGTTTGGTTATGGTTTACTATTATAAACAAAATTGATAAATTGATTATTTGATAAATTAATAGAGCGGCCACAATAATATTGAAGATCTACAACACCTCTCTTCAGGGAATTCACTTTAAAAACATGTATACCTGGTTACTTTGGAACCTTTACTTTATATTCTTAAAGGAGATATTTCCCAAAGATAATATATTTATAAAATATATGTAGGTGTGACAGGGCCTTCTAGGCAAGCTTCCACGACAGAAAAAGGATAATAAGACTCACTGGTATATTATCAAATACTTTTGGTACCTGTCTGGGACGTGTACTGATGGGGCAAACCTATTACTGGGGTTAAAAAGGTTGTTCAGCAGTTTAAATTGATAAAAAAGGGTTGGGGACGGATATTATTAATCAGACCAAAGCCATAAATCACTTAATTATCTCTTATAAGTATTTGATTAACTTGGGACGGTTTCTGGATCTAAATATAACTGGGTCTCTGGGTATCAAGATCCTCAAAAGAGCTCCTTATTTATAGCTTTTGAGTCCCAATTCTGTCCTT
Organism: Puccinia polysora; assembly: GCA_025617555.3. Taxonomy (NCBI): domain Eukaryota; kingdom Fungi; phylum Basidiomycota; class Pucciniomycetes; order Pucciniales; family Pucciniaceae; genus Puccinia; species Puccinia polysora. The sequence goes on along the minus strand of CM062621.1, from coordinate 16,453,579 downwards.
CTGAGGGATACAGGGGCTCAAAGGGACCAATGCTAAGGCTAGAAGGTTGACCAGTGGTAGCATTCCACGTCTTCTTGGTGCTGTAGCACGGATAGCATCTAATTTCACAGGGTATGGGAATCATTCTACCTTTTAATTGATATTTGGACGTGTGAATAACACTAATGTATCCATATTATCACTTATTTAAGTAATTATCTTTAGTAAATATTCCCAGGATGTTAATAATTCTCTTGATAAAAATTTCTATGGGTAATCTGATTTCAAGTGGGTTCTCATTATGTATTAACTGATTGGAGTAAAATCATGATATCAATTTTACTCCTTATTTTTGAAATCCAGTTGATTTACTAAAAATAATTAATTAAAAATATAAGTAATGTGAATTCATGTAACATTTATACATCGTAAGTTTCCTTAGTATGTCACAAAAACACTGATGTCTTGAAGTTCTTATAATTGTATATTAAAGTATTTTAACATATTTTTACAAATAGTAGTTATCTTATTTTCGACATTTTTGGTATTTTTAATTATATTTTATAAAAAATAAGTATAAAGTTTATTTTAATATTTTTATATACTTTTATGTATTTTTAGACTATCTACTATCCACGGGGACATTTATTTCATATGTGGAATTTTTCCGTCTAGGTTGTAGCACATTTACATGGTACCTGAGCTTCTCAGGCCGCCTGTCACTCTGTCAGCCCGTAGTCCCGTGGCTGCGTACTTTTCAGAGGCCCAGGGATGCATACACAGCTTTTCAGAGTACGCTGACAGGGTGGAATTGCTGCTGCTCAGCTGCGCGCGGGTGTATTTTTTGCCACGGCTGCATGTGGGAATTGTGACAGAACACATTTCCGTGTGTAACTCCTAAAATATATACAACACCTCAATTCTGACCAAATTTTAGGCGTGAAACCTATATGTGAAAATGTGTGTGAAATATTTAATTGGCCAAAAATTCCCATAGTGGTGCCGTGGTATTTTGGTCTTTTCTATTTTTAATTATTAAAAATATAATGAGTTGGATTCCAGGGGTGGGGTCAGTCAGTGACCCTACCTAACTTTGGGTGGAGAATCCATTTATGCAATAATATTTATGAATTTCCTACTCCTTTTTAGGTTAAATTTAATATTTTTATTTCATGTTATTTTTGTTACTTTTGCAGCTTGCTCTGCAATAGTAGCAAGCTGACAAATAGAGTATGTTTTAAACTTCTATTAGGGTTTTCACAAGCGGAAATGTTTGACATTGACTGAAGTGCAGGATTTTCACTAATCATTCACTGAATTGAACAACACTTAACATTTTTGAGATAGGTTAAAGCATCATTGATTTGAGATAAATAACCCACTAGAATTGTGGCCACTTAGCACAATATAAAGAGGTTACTGGACTGGAGTACTCATGAGCAAAAATGAACATGAATCACTTAAATTCAAGATAAAGATTTTACTAGATCTATAAATAAAATTATAGAATAAAGAACACTAGACTTAAAAACTCAAGATTTCATGATAGAGATTGCATTTAAGATTTATGCAATTCAAACAAAAGACTAAAATTCCAAAATGATGGCACCAAAAAAACCTACCAAGAAAAAAACTGGAACTATTTTTATATCCTTTCATGAAAAAGACCTGACTCTCCATGTGAAGCAATCATGCATTTTTGAAAATTGGAAGTTTTATTTCACAGAGAAGTGCAAACCATGAACCCCTCAATTTCATTTCTGCTTAAAAATGGGTCACTTTGGAAAGTGGTGCCCAGAATTCCCCAAGTGATCCAAGTGCAGAGGAAAGCACTCAACCAAAAAATTTCCTGGTGGACCAGGTAACTTCCAGACTTGTATCCTCTGTACTGAAGGGCTGAAGGTATATACCCAAGGCGTCTAAAAATTGACTCATACCCCATTCAATATGACCTGCGCCTTCAAAAAAGCATGGTTTGATAAAACCCCCTCACATGCCAATTTCCAGCCACAAGACAATTAGACTTGTCCAAACGTCTGCACAACTCATATGTCTTTTTGTTATAGTGGTTAATTACTTATAGGCTTATTTTTCATTATCTGACTCCAAGGTCACTGTTTCAACCCACCATAGAGCCAAGAATGAATAATGATCAAGATTTTTAGAATTATACCAGAGTATTGCCCCCAAATTTTGGGTCTGATTGCAATTTAATTTGTTTAAATGATTATAATCAAGTGGTAAATTTGTGCAATGAATGAAACAACTGGACCCTGTTTTAATTTGAAATTTAATAAATTAAAAAAATTGGCCCTGTTTTAATTTGGAATTGTGATATTTTTTAAATAATTTCAATCAGATTAGAAATCTAGGGAATGGATTAAACAAATTTTCTGTGGTGTATTGCCCCCAAATTTGGGTAATGTATTGAATAAAAAACATTGATTTGAAAAATTGGATTCTATTTAAATGTGGGAAATCCGGGGAATGGGTTAGAAAAAAAATGAAATGAACAATTCCTCAATTATTTCAACAGGTTAGCAATTAGACCAAATCATATATATCATTGAAATCTCAGTATTTCATTTCAGGGATGGATGCCATTCAAGACCTTATGATAAAAAATGTTGTCAGTTTCAAATGAAATCTTTTTTCCAGGTTGCAACCATGCCCTTTTTAAAATTTCCAGATCTACACGTTGAAAATTCAAACTATAACTAACCATGGGAGGGCACTGGATCTTGATTATAAAGACCAAAATTTTAAATTTTATAAACTTTTGGTTTGTTATTTTTCAATGATAATTCCAAATTGAAGGGGAAATTTTTTAAAATAATTTTGAAAGGTGGAAAATATCCATCTGGGTCAGAAATCAAGTTTACCCATAGAATAAATGAAATGAATAATTCCCCAAGCATTTAAACAGATAACAATTAAACCAAATCATATATATCATGGAAATCTCAGTATTGAATTTCAGTGATTGATGTCATTCAACACCTTATGATAAAAAATGTTTTCAGTTTGAAATGAAATCTTTTTTCCAGGTTTCAACCATGTCCTTTGTAAAATTTCCAGATATACACCTTGAAAATTCAAACTATAGCTACCCATGGGAGGACACTGGATCTTGAATATAAATATTCAAATTTGAAATTGTATAACTTTTTTATTTGTTATTTTTCTATGAGAGTTCCAAATTGAATGGGAAATGTTTTAAAATCATTTTGAAAGGTAGAAAAAATACATCTGGTTCAGAAATTAAGGTTACCCATAGAATTTCCATCACTCTTCTTAAGGAATCCATCACCTGTAGCTATCTTGGCAAATATCACCTCTGTTCCCAATCTGACCACAATCAATGAATTTCAATTTCAAAGACCAAATTTGATATTTTTGAAACATAGAATAACACAATCAATTAGGTAACTGGTACCAAGTTAGTAGTTTTGTAATTTTGGGAATAAAATATTGATTAATCTTTCTGAAGAATGATATCCCTTATTTTCATGGATAATTTTGTGCTGATGGAGAAGTATTCTATTTGAAACTTTTATGAAATTGAGACAATCCCAAACAGAAATTGGAGAATTTTTAAAATGAGGATAACCTTCCACACACAAATTTGAAGCAAGGTTCAAAATTTGAAAATATCAACAGCATGCAGAATTTTTGAAATTTTCATCAACTACTTGAGGATGTGTCATCTTTTGAAAAACAGAAAAAAATTCCTAAATTAGACACCAAGAACCATTAACCTTCCCTTAAAAGTTATAAAAGAATCCATTACATCTTGTAGTACTGTTTCAGGCAACTAAAGAGCATGAATATGAGTAATAGGTGCTTCATCACAGATTATCAAAGAATTTTTTCTGATATATTGATCCTTTTTGGAATGCTTTGATATTTTTGAAGAATAGTTTTGTTCTCCAAGGGAATTCCAAAGGTGAGATGAGTTGTTCTTCCATTTGGTAGATTCATGCTTCTATTCCATTTCCAGCACATAAAAAAAGTTTTTTACTGACCCACAAGGCCATGAATAAATAATGAAGAGGGTTGACAGTAATTCTATCCATGAATTAATATGCTTCTTTTGACTATCAAAAACATTTATTTTTCACAGATCTGATTGATTTATAGCAGGATTTTTTTATCCAGAAAAGATCCAGTCCCTGTGGAATCTTTTAACCCCCATTTTTTGATCAAATCTTGCAAAATATGGAAAATCATATTTAATAGTTTTTTCACATTGTTGAAATATGATTTTTGTGATTGATTTTAATATCTCATTTTAGAGAAATATTGGATCTGTAATCCCAGATTGAATTAAATCTTTCACTGTGAAATTGAATCAAGAATTTCATATTAAAAGTCAGTTTGCTGGCTGACAAATAGCCAATGGCATTCTGAACATCTTTGTCAGTTTGAAAGGGTGAATATTTTCATTGGCTTCTTGCATTTCTTTTTTGAAATGATGATCAACCTCAAGTAAGCCCATGGCCAAGTCTGCCTCTCTGAAATTTGGATAAGAAATTCTTTTTACTTGCATTAGGTTTTCAAATGGAGTATCACCAACAGAATTATTGAACAACAGCCTAAGAAACCACCTTTCTAAATGTGAAGGATGAAAATTGTAAATTCTCACAATTGAATAACCACCCTGACAGTGGCTTTCTTCTATTATTATTGAATGGAATGTGAAGTATTGTTTAAATGCAGAATTTTTCATTCTCCTTGAAAAAACATTTATTGGATTGTTTTGAACTTTTATTTGAACTAGTTGTTCCTTGGGTTAATCTTTGAATGAATTCATCCAGGGCTTCACCTGAATCAAAAAAAACTTTTTGATGGTCAGGAAGATGAACATCAAAAATATACCTGCACATATCTTAACATTGATGCAGGGCATTGTTACTTTGTCAAAAGGTAAGGATTGGAAGGAAAACACAGGAATTACCAATGAGGAAGTTTGTATGATTCCTCCTTGGTGAAATGGTAGTTACATTGTGGTTTTTTATATATATGAGATGACTGCTTTAACCCCCAATTGTAAAAAATGTGTAGCCAATTTGGAACCACAAAGTAAGGGGAGGAGAGCATTCTTTTATGTAAAGAATTTTGGAAGTGACAAAGCCTTATGAAATTTATAATTCAAAAAAGTGAAGTGTGTTAATTTCTGGGTTTGGGGGGAAGTACATCAAATCAAGGTGGGATTGAAGGGTTTTATATCAATATTCAATTTTCCAAAACAAAGGTTGAACTACATGAGCAATTAGTGTTTATTACATGTGTTGTCAATCTCCTCATTTGCAGTACTCATGTCCTTGTTACATTTGTTTGCCCTGCATGTTTCTGATAGTACAAAAGAAAACTAACAATAAAGCTTGAACTAGATGAGGAATTAGTGTTTATTACATGTGTTTTCAATTTCCTCTGTTACAGTCCTTGTGTCATTGTTACATTTGTTGGCCCTGTATGTGTGTGATAGTACAAAAGAAAACTAATAAAAATAATATATACATAAAGCTAATATATACATAAAACTAATGTATGCATAAACCTGATAAATGCATAAAACTGATATATACATAAAACTAATATATAAATAAAACTAATATATACATAAAACTAATATATACATAAAACTAATATATACATAAAACTAATATATACATAAAACTAATATATACATACAAAGAGGTAGTTGAAAAGTATTAAAAACCAATAAAAACAAACCTTACATATGTAGATACATCACACAAACCCAAACACAGCAGTTGAAAAATATCAAAACTTACAATCTATATACACAAATTAGTTAAGAAAAGTGGCCTGGAAAAAAAGCAGACAGAGAAAAAAAAAGCTCACAGATAAAAAAAAAGTAGAAAAAGAAAAAAAAAGTGGACAGAGAAAAAAAAGCGGCTGAAAAAAAAGCAGGCCAAAAAAAAGTGGACCAAAAAAAATGAAAAAAGGCGGACTGAACTTGATGCAAGAGGTGCACCCTAAGCTTGCGGAGAATGATTCCAGCTTTTTAATGGTTTTTTTTGAAGGAGGTTTCCCAAGGAGGCCAATTTTGGTATTTGCCAACCCTCAAAAAACCAATCTTTTTATATCTATAGATAATAAATTTTGATAATATTTTATAGGTATGTTTTTATGAGTATTGATTATGGAGTTAAAACCTTTATAATATATATTATCAAGATATTGGTCCAATATATCTTTGAATTTAGTTATGAGGACTCAGATGCGTCCCAACTATTGATATAAAACTTCCCAATATGTTCCATTCCTTTGGAGACAAGTTATTGTAATTACTTTAAGCCATACTCTCTACTCTGTATAAACAAATTGCATAATTTTAATAGTATCCCTCTTTGGGATTTAATTATACTTTAATATACTTTAATTATCCTTGAGAGATTTCACTCATAGATCCCTGAGCTCATTTTTAAAGTATAAACCATGTGATATCGTTTCCAAGAATATACATACCTTATATGTATAATATCTGCCATGGTACTAGAAATTAAGAAATAAGTACATGCCAAGGCTGTCAATTTATAGGTTTTTAATCTTTCTGGGGTGTTCTAGGACTTATGCACCTTCCTTTTGACTGATGTTAAGTCCTAGGATCATTTAAACAACCTTTGGTGTATGTAATTAGAACCTTTTACATTTAAAACCCTCCCTAATGAGCACTAGTAACCACCCTATTTCTCATTGGGTATGGTATAATGGGGCTCTGAGCCCTTGAGGACGAAACAAGGGGGATTCTAGCACTCCCCTGATGATTCCTTGAGTCCCCTGGGGTCTCCTGTTACCTTAAAAGAGGAGGGTATTTACCCTATAGCTCCTCCATGAGTTATATATTATTATTTATTTGTAACAGAATGCGGCAAGAGTTAACAAGCCCATTAAACTTAATCTCAAGAGAAGATTGACTGGGAATATAAAATTCAGTATAACAATCAATTGATAATCTTATTGGCCACTCCAATTTTGAGTTGAAGGTCTAAATTGGAGGAGTAACCCTTGTGTGTTACTACTATAAAGGGTGTGAGCTTATTTATTAGCAAATCCCTGTTGAGCTTCATTCATTTGAAACCCGGACCCTTGCCTTTTATGCATTTTTAAGGTGTGCCTATTTACTCATAATAACTTGTAATTATTTGAGTTTGTATTCTTTTAGCTATTGTGTTGGTTATTTAAGTCATTGATTGATTAAATTATTGGATTTGGCTTAATTTTGCAGGTTCAACCACGGCTGAATTATAGGAGTAGATTTTAAATTCCTGAAACCAATTTTAAGTCACTTGTCTGGAACCCCCACTCATTCTATCCACCCCCCTTCCTTCCCTCATCCACCTTTTGACCCCCCCCCCCCTCTCTCCTTGATCCCAGGCTGGCACCAAGACAACCTCTCTCACAATTTCCCCATTCCTCAATTAAACTGCCATGCTTCCAAAGATTTTTTTCCAAGTATCCTGAATGAAGGCCCCCATTTGAAGGTCCTATTTCTGCAGGGACCATTGGTTGGCCCTCACAAAATAACCCCTCCTTCCCACCCAGCCAGGAAACTCTTCATGGCTTTTCAACACTCCCCAAAAGACTTGAATGACATACACAAGGCAGCCATCTATGTCAATAAATCAATCTTAAAGTCTCTGGTACATCCCCTTCCCAGGGGCACAGAGTTTCTGTTGGCAGTGGGTTTTGCCTTTCTTGGCCCCCCTGAGCATTTTCAACATTTAAAAACCTACCCCTTCATTCAGAGCAACCCTTTTGCTCATAAACTGGCTTGACATGCATTGTAGCCAATTTTCCCCTACTCTTTTCTTTGGTGACTCAAAACTTCACCACCCCCACTGTAACCTCCTGGCTTCTGGAAGAAGGAATCTGAGGGCAATACTTCCCTTTATTCCCTTGCTTCCCATGGATTCCACTTTTCTTCCTCTATACATACCCCCACTTTTTACTCTAGGACAGGGAATGGGTTTACTATTGATCATATGTGGGCAAAGTTCTTGGGGGCCAAGCTCCTTAGGAACTGCAAGGTTTGCAGCAAGGATTTTGTATCTGAACTCCAACTACTCCACATCTCCCTGTCAATTGGCAAGTCCCCCCCTGTGATGAGGTGGAGTACCCTACCAAATCAAGATGTTGAGAAAGCCTTCTCAACCATTTGTAAATTCAAGCATTTCCCCATACTACCCATTGAACAACAAGTTGATGCTCTCATGCAAACCATCATCAATGCGCAAACTAGCATAAGCCACAGGGTCAGGGTTGATCCTGATTGCTGCAAGAGCTGGTGGTGCCCCCAGAAGCTGGGACCTGTGGTAAATATTTGTAACGGCACTAGACAGTGGTTCATCCTAGAAAAGACCAATGAGGTTTCAGAGTGTTACAGATCCTGGAACAATTATTTTTTGACCTTAGTAATTGCTTTAACAAACAGAGAGTGGCCCAGAATTCTAGAATCCACCACCCTTGACTAAATCATTTTGTTTGGAATCTAACCAAGAATAGTGCAGTTGCTGACATCTTTCCTCTTTGCCAAAGTAATGGGTCACTCACTCAACTCAATAACAGGCAAGCTGAGCTTTTGTTCACAAGTACTTCAGCCCCCTCCACCCCCTTTGAATTATCTGAAATAGCCAAACTGGATTCCTACTGCTTTTCTGTCTACCCCCCCTCCAAACAACCAAGTTTGAACTAATTCTGAAAAAAATACACCCAATAAAGGCCTCTTGTATTGACAGAATTTCCAATGAAATTCTCAAACTGGGAGCAAGTGAACTGAATTTGGTGTTTTTTTTATAGCCATGGGTTGGTAGCCAGTTGCAGCTGGCGCGCTCAGCAATGAGCCTGGGAAGTCTCAGCATTTGGGAAGCGCACTCAGAAAGGGGTTCAAGCAGGCTCAGCATCAGGTGCAACAAGGACCAGGGACCAAAACATGGCTACGGGAAGGCACATCAGATGGTTGCAGAAAAGCATGGGGGGCTCCAAGTAGGGCGCAACGCGCGCCATGAGAAGGAAAAAATGGGTCAATGCAAAGGCGGGCAAGAAATTAGGATTTGGGTGGCTACAGGCAGGCTTGGGGGGCTCCAAGTAGGGTGCAGCACGCGCCATGAGAAGGAAAAACCAGGTGGATGTAGTGGGAAAATTGTTGGGGAGGAGAATAGGTTTGGGTTAGGGTTTCTGTTCTTGGTTGTCTTATTATTTCTACTTGTATTATTGAGCTTACACTTAGTTTAGGTTTGAGAGGGAGCATTTAAAACTTGATCTCAACTCCGGGATGTAGGGGGGAAACAATACCTCCACTGAAGGAAGGAAGGAAGGAAGACACTCTCTCCCTCTCTCTCTCTCTGAAGGGTGCATTCTTCTCCTTCCAGACAGAAGGACAAATTACTTCCAAACTTGAGGACTACTTTGGACAGAAACCCTCTCTATTTTCCACAAAGCCTTTATGGAACCTTTCTTTAATGAGATCCTCAAACAGGGATACTCTCCTACCCCATGGAAGCAGGCATTGATGTTAATAATCTGAAATCCAGGTAAAAAGTATTACAGTCATCCAGAGGCTTATCACCAAATAACCCTATTGAATACCATTGGCAAAGTCCTTGAATTGCTTTGAGCTCACTGACTGAACCACTGGGAAGAAACTAACCAGATCCTTGACAAAGGGAATCTAGGAGGGAGAAAAGGATCAGGATCAGATGACACCCTCTTTATCCTTGACCAATGGGTCAGGGCCAAATAGGCTGAAGGTAAAGTAGTTGCTGCACTTTTCCTATATTTTAAATCTGCATATCCTTCTGTGCAGCCATATCAACTGATTCAAGTGCTAAAGGATCTCAAATTACCAACTTACCTGACTTTGATCATAACCTCTTTCTTTACTGACCAATTGACAAAACTCTAACTGGATGATTATACATTTCCTAACTTCAATATCTTGATTGGGCTTCCGCAAAGCTCCCCCCTCTCAGTCATCTTATAAATACTTTATAATAATATCTTTCTGATCCCTTCCTGCTCTGTCTCTGGTTATAGAGTTTCAATAGGCTATATTGATGATGTTGGCCATCTAGTGGCACCCCTAGTGGCTACAGATGCAAAGACAGTTGTGGAAACTGTAGGCTGTCAATTTTTAGAGTGAGGACAAAAACATGGAGAAATCTTTTACACGGGCAAGGCCCAGTTAATTTTGCTGAACAGATGGACTGACCCTCCCATCTCAATCTCTCTTAAGGATAAAATACTCAAACTGGTATCTGAGGTTAAATGGTTGGGTTTTACCCAGGACTCTAGGCCAACATAAAATCAACACATTGACAGTATGGAAGCAAAGGCTTCCTTCACCATTTTTCAGCTTTGTATTTTTGGATTCTCTAGGAGTGGCTCCAATGAATAAAATTTTTTTGGAGTTTTTTAGGGCCATCCTACCCCATATTTCTTATGGGGTCCATGCATAGGCCTTGCAAGCAAACAAGACCCATTTCCACAAGTTAGAAGCCAAAGTATACCAATTGATTGAGGGATTTGTATTTTATGCATAAAAAAAACCTTCCTTGATTTCATCTGCTTGCAGCTGATCCCTTTTTCATTGCTGACTTAGCTCTCCTCCTCTAGCTTCTCCTTTGAATATCTTTGAAATATCACTTAGTTCAAGCACAATAGCACTGTTCAAAACATGATACTTAATCAATTTGACCCTTGTTTAAAACAGCCACTCTTTCCCAGGGACAATCCTCTAGTTCACCAACAAGTCCAGCGCCTCCTGTCTATGGGCTGTGAGACACTCACCTTAGATTTTGATTTCCAGATGACTAGACCTGGCAACCTTTGTGAGGCCTCACTTGATACCCCCAAAGAAATATCTAAGTCCAAGGTATTCTCTCTTCTATCTTCCTGCTCAAATGATGAATGCCCACTTTTTGACTTTGGTGATGGCTCTCTCACAAAGTATAAGGGTGGGGTGGGTACTTCTTAGTGTCCAAGCACAAATTGGTTTCTGACGTACAGAATCCCTAATCATGCTATTATCTCCAATCACAAATGTGAACTGGCTGGCTTGTTGGCAGCAACTTGTCTAGCCTGCCATATCAGACAATCTTTTCCCTTCAAATTCCTTTTCATATTCATTTACAATCAAGGGGCAATTTACCGCATAAGAAACCCCATTGCTCCAAAGCCGGAACAATCCCTCCTGATAATTATCTCCTGCAGCCCAGAAACACTTCCAGCTAATGTACAAACTACCCTGGCATGGTTCCTGAGACATGCTGCTATCTCTGGTAATAAAATATCTGACAAACTGGCTGGTATGGAGGTGGGGTGTGCCTACACCCTGAAGGCTCTTAACTATCCCTAATATTGCTTCCAAGGTCAAACACCTGATCCTAGGCCCCCAACCCAAAATCAAAGACACACATGCTAAACTGATGATTGGCCTTGGCGTCTTAATTCACCAAATTCTCTCTGGGAATTTCCCCTTGCATGCTTACCTATACCATATCAAGAAGGGAACTGACCCATTATGTGACTTCTGTGGTTGTAGGGAAACTGTCAGCCTCCTAGATGCCAAGACCCTTGCTATCCTTTAGCTACCAGAGGTGATGGAGTAAATAATAAATATATTATTTAATAAATGCAGCAAAAATCCGTAGAATACTTGGATTAAGCTTATTGCAGGGTTAAATCGTTTGGTTATTGTTTTTTGTTTCAAATCAAAATTGATTATTAAATATTTATAGAGGGGCCACAATTATATTGGGGATATTTAACACCTCTCTTCAGGGATTTCAGTATAAAAACACGTAGTCCTGGTTACTTTGGGTTCTTTAGTTTAAAGATTATTATACCCAAAGATAATATGTATATAAAATACACAATGGAGTGGTAGGGCCTTGTAGCCAAGCTACCACGACAAAGAAAGGATAATAAAACTCACTGGTATATTATTAAATCCTTTGGGGATCTGTTTGGGATGTGTACTGATGGGTTAAACCTGTATACTGGGGTTATAAGGTTGTTCAGCAGTTTTAATTGATAAAAAGAGGTTTGAAGATGGATATTACTGATCAGAAATTGCCATAAATCACTTACTTATCTCTTATAAGTATTTGATTACCTTGGCACGGCGTCTGGATATGAATATTACTGGGTCTCCGCCCATCAACATCCTCAAAAGAGCTCTGTATTTATTGCTTTTGGAGTCCCAATATGGTCCTTCTGAGGGTTGTAGGTGCTCAAAGGGACGGAAACTAAGGCTAGCAGGGTAACCAGGGATAGCCTGTCATGTGTTCTTGGTGCTATAGCCCAGGTAGCATCTAATTCCTTAGGGTATGGGAATTATTCTACCTTATAATGGACATTAGGACGTGTGAATAACACTAATCTGTCCTATTTATGTATTATTTAATTAATTATCCTTAGTATATGTTCCCAGTAATCTAATAATTATATTATTAGACATCTCTACGGACATTTTGATGTCAGGTAAGTTCTCATTATGTATTATATAACAGGAGTAAAAGTCATAATATTGATTTTACTCTTTATTTTCGAGTTCCAGTTGATTTGTTAAGATAATAACTTAAAAATATAAGTCATGAGAATTCATGTAATATTATTACATCATTATCTTCTTTAGTATGTCACAAAGATATTGTTGTTTAACAATTCTCATAAGAGTATATCAAAGTATTTTAATATATTTTTAGAATTTGTCATTGTCTTATTTTCGACATTCTTGGTACTTTGCATTATATTAAATAAAAAATACGTGTAAGGATTATTTATGTATTTTTATATAATATTATGTATTTTTAGACAGTCTACCATCCACAGGAATCTTTATTACATATGTAGAAAGTTCCCGTGTATGTTTTAGCCTGTTTACGCGGTACCTGAGCCGCCTGTCACTCTGTCAGCCCATAGTCCCGCGGCTGCGTACTTGTCAGAGGCCCAGGGCTGCGTACACGACCTTGACGGGTTGACACGGCTGTATCTCAGCCGCGCGCGGGTGCTTTGGCTGTCGCGGCTGCGTGCAGGAATTGTGAAAAAACACATTTCCGCCCGTAACTCCTAAAATATAGACAACACCTCAATTCTGACTGAATTTTAGGTGTGAAACCTATACGTGACAATGTGTGTGAAATATTTAATTGTCCAAAAAGCTCAATACTGGAGCCGTAGTATTTTGGTTCTTCTTTCCTTAATTATTTAAAAATATAATGAGTTGGATTTCAAGGGTGGGGTCAGTGAGTGACCCTACCTAATTTTGGGTGTAGAATCCATTTTTGTAATAATATTAATGGTTTTCCTACTCCTTCTTAGGTTAATTGTATTATTATTTTTATGTTATTTTTGTTACTTTTGCAGCTTGCTCTGCAATAGTAGCAAGCTGACAGAAACAGTGGTGCATATTATGAATCACTGCCCACAATATTTATTTAATAGAATTTTTTGGAAACAAGAGGAGTTAAATACCTCAGTTGTCCCCAAGATTTAGAAGTTATTGGTCCTTTGCATTTGTGTTAGCACCCCCCTCTCAAACCTAACCTAGGTACACAAATAACTGAAAACAGACAGCCCTAAGCTTCCAGCTGGCATTCCCACCCCCGCTTCCATCTCCATCAACCCTCAACATCCTTCTTTTTTTTTCCTTCTCATGGCACAACCTTGCATTGAACCCTACTCAGAACCCCCCATGCCCATCTTTGGTTTTCTGGATCTCCCTTTGATTGGTCTGCACCCATTTCTGTGCAACCCTTCCCTTCCCCAGATAGCCCCATGCAATTTTCCTGCTCCTACTTCCCCAAACTAGTAATACCTGCAAACTTTACTGGATACGCTTTATTTCTTGATCTGTTTCCTTGGAGCAGATTTCAGATCTTCAGCATGTGCCCAATTCTGAGCCTGGCTGCATACAAGTTCTGAGCAGGCAACTTGTGATGCAGGTTCCCAATCCCAAGGCTATAAAATTCCCCCACAATGTTTCTGAGAAAATCCTTCCAAAAGACCAAGGTCCCTTTCAGTTCCAATCCACTTTATCTCATCCTATCAAATCCCAAAGCTCACATTTCCCTTGCCTCCTTCCTACTCTAGTCTGGTTGCTTCCAGAAGGAACTCTCTGGCTCTCTCTTCTGACTATTTCTTTCCCATTTTCTAGCCTTTGTATTTTTTTGGGTGAAAATAAATTCACAACTCCCAGTCATGTGGGACTCTTGTACAGCCCTACATGGACCAATGAACACGTGGGGGCCCATACACGCATTCAAAGTGTGCGTGGGCACCCATACCCGCGTCTACACGTGTCCAAAGTTTTGTTCCAAAAATGTACAACCCCCAGGGTGTTGTATACCACCTGTAAATGGCATTTTTGATTTGTTTGCCCCCATTTTGGTGTTGTTTTTATAACTTTGGGTCAAGAACTGCATCTTGGGCTGCACGCTCAGCAGTTGGGTAGTTCGGGTTCAGAATTTGGTGCTGGTTGGGCCCACTCCAGGCGTGGCGGGCTCACAACCCACTCAGACAAAGCAGACCAAGTAATGGAGCCAACCCAACCAAGTTTGCAGGCGGCTAATTTGGAAAGCGGGAGCGGGGCAATTGCAGGGTTATACATACTGGGGATTTCTGCGCAAGCATAGGCACGGAAAAAACCACGTATTACAGAATTGGCAGACGCACTTGGACGGATAAACACGCAGGTTCCAAGTAGGGTGCAGCGGAGGGCTGCGCCATGAGAAGGACAAACTGGACGTATGTGATATCAAAGGGGAGGGTTTCAGAAGGGTTGGGTGGTACGGGGTAGGGTTAGGGTGGAGCTAGGGTTCTGTACTTGGGGTCATATTTCATCTATCTTTTTGCTTGTGGTTGTACCTAGGTTAGGGTTGAGAGGGAGGAATCAAAAAAACCTCCCCCTTGACTCCGGGTTGGATCATCATATATCATCATCACCGGACCACCAGGGAATAGTATGAGAAGGATTGGAAGGGAGGAATTTATCTTTTCATCACTCTCTCTATTCTTAAACTCATTGCATCCAATCTCCTGACAGACGCTTAGACCAATAACTTCCCAAACTTGAGGACAACTTTGGGGGGTATCACCTCTCTTGTTTCCACAGAAAGGTCAGCAGAGGAGGTGCGCTCAGCAATGGGTGCGGCTTTGCCACAGTAAGCTGTGCTGCAGGCTCAGCAGAAGTCACATTGGGCTCAGCATCTGGAGATGCGGGGTGGATCAGATTGGATTGGACAGATTGCGCAGATTGGGTTGCATGGATTTATCTGGGATATCTGGAATGGCGCGTTGGGCGGATGCGGACATGCCCAGGGGGCTCCAAGTTGGGTGTGGCACAAGGGCCGCGTCATGAGAAGGAAAACTGGGTGGATGTAATGGCAGGTGGGTAATACAGATGGATATGGGTTATGGGATGGGGTTGGAAGGATACAGTTGGGCTAGGGATCTGTAGTTAGGGGTTGTATTTCATTATTCTTGTTTGCTTGCAGTTGTACCTAGGTTAGGGTTGAGGGGAAGGTTACTTAAACCGCACCCTCAACCCAGATGTGGGGGATCATGACAGAGGATCACATTGGATCATCATAGGTTTTGGAAGAATCTTTACTCTAATTTCTCTATCTCTCAGTCAAAGCATGAACAGTTGCACTCAGGGTTTACAGAAGAAATGGATCAATAACTTCCAAACTTGGGAACCATTAAAGGAGAAGTCTTCTTCTGAATTCCACACTGCGCGCTTCTGCGGATCCTGTGATCCCCAGGTTGGTCCGCACCTCTGCTTGCATGGACCTCCCCGGCGTATATAACCCCGCAATTGCCCTGCTCCCGCTTTCCAAACTAGCTGGCTTCAAACTTGGTCAGGTTGGCTCCATTATCTGGTCTGCTTTTTCCAAGCGGGTTGCAAGCCTGCCACGCCTGGAGTGGGCCCAACCCGCACCAAATGCTGAGCCTGAAATACCCAAATGATGAGTGCGCAGCCTGCAACACAGTTCTTGATCTGAGGTTGTAACTACAACACCACATCCCCCCCAAGTTCAGTTCTGTCCCCAGAGGTCTTCCCATAGCTTCCTAGACCATCCCTGTGCCCCTCTCCAAGTTTCTCACCAACCACCCCCCTAGTCACCCAAGTCCTACGCCCCCACTTCCAACTCAACTCCACCATGGTTCCACCCTGCACCTACTGTGCCTGGCATAGGTTAACCTTCACCCTTCTTCCCGGCCATCACACGTGCTCATCCTGCTGCCCTGGCAATCGTTTTTTCTTGCTTGGCAAAACTATGCTGCAAGCTCATCCCGGCCCCAATCCTCCCTGTCTGGGCAAGAGGGCCTGCCGCAACTTGTTTTTGGTTTCAAGTGACGGTTTGATCTCAGAGGAATTGTGGACTTGGCCTGGCTTGCCATCCTGCCACCCCCTGCAAGCTCCACCACCCCCAAACTTGGCCAAAAGCTGGAACTTGGCTTCCCCCTTCTGTTGTGCCAGACCGCCACGCAAGGAGGACTTTAAAAACACCGCAGAATGGCAAGCGGCCCTCCGCTACTGGGCCAACTGGGTCTGCGTCAACCAAGGCATGACCAACCCATGCATGGAGGAACTGTTTGGACGGCACCTGGCCCAACTCCTGGTCCTACACCTCCTCCTTCTCCGGCTCCTGGTCCCCCTCCTCTGGCTTCTCCATCAGAATCACCATCCCCAGCCCTGCAATTGTCACCAGAGCCCACGGGATGCGCCTCAACTCCAGCGTCCCCAGAACACGTAGTAATTACATCTTTTCCTCTGGCTTCACCTCCTCCCTGCACAACCAATCCAGAGATCTGGGACATCCCTACTGGGATAGTGCTAAGTCAGGCGCGCTTTGAGGACTTTTCAGCCAAGTTGGACTACTTTCTCCGGCGGTTCCTCTCAGCATTGGGCACTCATGGAACCAAATCCCTGCGCAAACTATTGGTGGCCTTCTGAGGACTTCTGGATGCGGCGTGGTTGGAAATGGTGGAGGTTATGGACTTGATTTAGGCGGATTGCCCCCTCCCCCTTTCCTTTTTTTTTCTTTTACTTCCTTGTCTTTATTGGCACAATGCTGTACCTTCCAAAGAAACAGAATTTTTATGCGCTATCCTTTATTGAGTGAGCGGCCTTGGGCATTGAGTGAGAGTGAGAGTGGGAATGAGAAAATCAGAAACCCGTTTCTGCACATGAGCCCCATGAGTGACCTTGAGCCTGAGTAAGATTGAGAAACAATGAGATCGGCATCTGTGTTGTGGTGTTGTTATATAGCCTTGGATTGGGAACCCTGCCGCAGCCGGCATGCTCAGCATTTGGTAGGTCAGGCTCAGAACTCAGATGCATGTGGTCTCAGCAGTGGCTGCTGCGGGCTCAGAAGGAGGCACCGCGGGGCTTGGCATAATGGGAATGGATGTGGCGGGCCGCAGCCCGCTTGGACATGAAAAACTCAAGAATGAAGTTGGCCCAACCAGGTTTGCGGGCAGCTAGTTTGGGGAGAATAGAGCTGGGCAATTGAGGCTATAGGAGTGGGCTGGGTGCCCGCAAGCGCAGGCTAACCCATGGGGCAGGAAATCACGCGCACGCTGGACTGATACGGAAAAGCAGGGGGCTCTGAGTAGGGCGTGGCAGAGGGCGGAGTCATGAGAAGGATGAACTGGATGTAAGTAACGGTAAGCGGGCAGGGAATGGGTTAGGGTTAGGCTAGGGTTCTGGGCTCAGGGTTTCTTTTAAATTTGTTGTTGGGATTTCATTGCGCTTGTACTTATTTTAGGGTTAAGAGGGTGGGCATAAGTTCTGCCCTCTCAACCCCAGCTCTTGGGGGGATCTTATCTTATCATTGGATCTTTGGACAAGGAAAAGAAAAGGAAGGGAGTGAATTGATCATCTTTTTTTGCTCTCTCTCTCTCTCTCTTTAAAATAAAGGAGCAACCTTAACCTTACAGACGCTGAGACCATTGCTTTTGAACTTAAGGATAAATAGGAGACCCGCACCTGGTGCCAAGACCTGCAATCCCTGCCGCTGAGCCCGCAGCAGGTACTGCTGAGACGGCGCGCACCCCAAATTCTGAGCCCAACCTACCCAACTGCTGAGTGCGCAGCCTGCAATGCAGCTCCCTATCCAAGGTTATAAATATGACTACACACTGCCGCTACTGCTGAGCACGCAGCACGCAGCCAATTCTAACTCGCGTCTATAACAGACCACCACATCCCCCCCCAACTTGAGTTCTGTCCCCAGAGATCCACCAATATCTCACCTACCCCCACCTTCCCTAGTTATCCCACCTTCCCCTTTTCACTGCTTCATCACACCAAAGGAAACAAAGCACCCCATCCACCCCTCTTCATACAAACATGTCCTACATGTATTGCAGCCGGAACGGCCTATCTTGCTGCATCCTTCTGGGCCGGCGCGCCTGTGTTCTGTGCCAAGCTGGACACCGCCGCTGCTCCTTGTCCAATGAAATGCCTTGCAACCGTCCTCAAGGTTTCCTGCGCAAGAGGACCTGGCGCGAATCCTTTGTGTTCTTGAGTGACAAGGAGGTTTCAACCAACAAGTGGACCCTGCATGGCTCACCTCTTGACCAGCCGCAATGCGTTGCTCAAAAACCTCTGTCGCGCAAGAGCCATGACTTGGGCTCACCATTTTGTTGGGCTGGACCGCTGCATTGCCAGGACTTTCCAGACTTTGCGGCCTTTTGAAACACCACCCACAAGTGGGCCACATTGGTACAGATGAATGTACCAGCAATGGACCCAAGGATCTTTAGCCGTCTGGCCGCGCCTCCCCCACCACCACTGCGTCCTCCTGCCCGGGAACCTCCTCCCCTGCCACTGTCTCCCCCCACTCCCCCAACATCCGCTCCTCTGGCCCCAACTCCTCTGCCGCTGTCTGCATCACCGGTGCCTAGGTTGTTGCCAGAACCCGGGGGCACACCAAATCCAGTGGTTATAAAATTGTCAGCAGAACCTGCAGCTGCTGAAACCCCTCCCGCTGCCACTCCTGAAATCCTGGAAATCCCCTTGATTCCGGCATTTCCCTTGGCAAGGTTTGACGCAATGGTGAACAACGCAGACAAGCTACTCCAGCGTTTTCTAGCATTCCCCCACACGCACACCACCAATGCGCAACACAAAGTTTTGGCAGCCTTCCAATCCCTAGCCGCTGCGGCTTGCACAGACGCGGAGGAAGTGATGAGGACTTGGCCAACATAGGAAGATTTCCCCCCTTTATTTATGTCTTACATCTTTTTTCCATCCCCATGCCTATTTTCAAAGATAAAGGACTTTTGCCGCGCCATCCTAAGTAGCCTTTGGGCTTGTGAAAATCTTGAGAGAAATAAGAGCCACGCGCAAGATCCGCGCTTTGAGAGAAATCCGCAAGAGTGAGGAGGATCTGTGCCACTGAGAGTATCCGCTAAGAGTGATTAAATCCACACCACTGAGAGTATCTGCTAAGAGTACCTGAACCACCCCAGACAAACTGCCACACAGTTCCCCGTACCCATCTACAGAACAGAGAGAAAACAAAGAAAACCAGCCGCGCACACACATCCTTGAGAGAGAGAAAAAGTATCCGCCCAAACCCATCCATACCTTCTGTCTATAGGATAACCAAAGAAAACTTAAAGAGTTTTTTTTTTTTTTTTAAGCACCAACCTGTTGCCAAGCCCACGCCCCACTCTTTGACCCACATCCGTTCTGCACCACACGCCTTCCTAGTTCCTTGAATCATCCATTGGAAATTTTTCATGTGTTTGTTTCCAGAATGCAGGGCTTGTCCTTCTGTCCGCAGACCCAGTGTTGCGCCGTGCCCTTACCTAAAAGAAACCATACCCTAGCCAGCAAAAATCCCAAAAAGCCAATCCAGAGAGAGGGAAATAAGAAAACAAACATTCTGGGGTGTCTAGTTGTTCCAGCTGTGAACCGACTAGAGCACCCCCTCACCAAATCCAATCATATCCCCTATTAATCCATTGTTCCCCCCCCCCCACCTTGGCTGCTGTCCCCAGCAGTCTGCAATTGTTTACTCTGCCGGACGCAAAGCACGCGTGCAGGCTTGTCCTCAGAAGAAGGATCCGCATTGTCATCCCCCTTGCTATCCAAACCGGCTGTAAGTCTTCCAGCAACCGCGCGTCCCACATTTCTTCCCTACTTCCCACCTGCTCCTTGCTAGTCAACCGCCTGCACAAAACCAGAGCCTGCACTGCGCAGTAACATTGGATGACTAATCAAAATTCACCTCCGGCTCACCCTTGCAAACCAACTCCGCACAGGGGTTCTCCTCCTCTCCTCTTGCCAAATCACACATCCCATTGCCCAACCCTTGATTGCAGATTGTGGTTTCAAATTGCCCGCCAACCAAATCTTCCACCATCAACGCTTCCATCCCCACCCCAGGATTGAATGTCATTTGCACTTGGAACCCAAACATGAATGGCCGTCCTAGAATAGCCTCCCCGCAATCAACCAATAGAAAATAAAGTGGTTTACAGACCCTTGAAACCTCAACCTCTTCCTCCTCCACAACCCCATCCATGCAACATGCCCCGCCGTTAAGCTCACAAAGCCCCATTTCACATTTTGGCCAAACCAATCCCAATTCATCAACCAATCTAGATGGAAGGAGGTTCACAATAGAACCGCTACCCACCAGTCCACACCTTCCTTCCAGCAATCTTCATTGGAACATAAGCCAGCGGAGTTGAAACCGATTTCATCCCCTCTAGATTGTTCTCCGCGTCATCCCAACCCAAGTTCACCCATAGCACCATTGGAGGGATCCTATTGTGTCTGCAATCCTTCAGCGCTTTAACCATCTCATCCACCGCCACTGTCAACATCACTGCCGACTCCTTCAATTTCAAGTTGATAGTTGTTTCATTTCCCATCACTCTGCGCACTATTTCCACCGCCTTCTTCTTCCCTGCTGGATTCCTCAGCCATCCATCTGTTTCCGGAAAGCATGCAATCAGCTTAGGAGCTGCCAGCAGTACCCGTTCCTTGTCATCCACATCCATCCTTTCCACCACCACTGGTTACTTTGTTGCTAGTACCCTCACTTCCGCTTCCACACGGGGTGGTTGCCATACCCTGGGACCGGTGACAATCCCAAGCAAAGCTCAAGCAGTTACCCCCAAATCCTGACCTTGCGCAGGCACTTGCTCCATGAAGGTTGGATTCCCAGGTTTAGAGCAGATTGGCTTGCCCTTTGGGAACATGAATCCCATTCCCACCGGTCAAACCAATCCAGCCTGGAGGTTCCTTGTCATTTCATTGCACCCTGGCCACCAATGCCCCTTGTCCCCGCAGTAATTGCATAACTGCAGCGTGGGCGGGTTTGACGGCAGAAGTGGTCCCCCAATGTAAGGAGGCAGATAGCACAGTGCTGACAACATTTGGCTCAGGAAGATCCGTAAATCCTTCACCAATTCCGTCATCTTGCTAATCTCCGGGCCAGTTGTCAGTTTTGTTGTCGGAGTGCATTCCATTTTCAAGAGGCCTGCAACTGGAGCCTGTGTTGGTGCTGCCGGAGTTTGAAGAGTGGACTTCCTTGGCCCCATCGGGAAAAACCTTGCCGTGTCCTCCATCAGTTCCTCCAAGTCCAACTTGCTTTCCACCTCCCAACAGATGATAAGGATTTCCAGAAGAAGTGCAATACTCCAATCCAACAACCTCTTTACCAAGTTGTTGTCATACAAGTGCTGCTGCACCCGCCTGCAGAGTTGGTGACCAATTCCTCCAAAAAACACCCTCTTCATTGCGCCTGTCTGCCCCAATATCACCTTGTTCTTTGCCAGGTAGCAATAGATCCGGTTGAACATTGCTACATACTTCCCCAATCGCTCCCATGTCCGTAATCCACCATTTTCACTTTCTTCTGCCAAGGCTTTCTCAAATTTTCTTTCCCAAAACCAATGTTTGCGCCTTCCCCACCGTGCCAAGATTTCCACCTTCAGTTTTGGCCAATCAAGTTCCTTGTACCCTTCCATCTCCTTGAAATCCCAAAGCTTCTCTTTGTCCTTAATGAAGAGGACAACAAGACAAGCCTTATCCAAACCTGTTGCACCTTCTGCATTGGCAACTCCTTTGTATTGCGCAAGGAATTGCTCAATGTCCTCAGTGTTGAACCGGATATGTGGATAGTCCCACGGCCTGATGAAAACAGGCTTGTGATTGGCGCCGTTGTTGGAGCAAGGGACACCGTATCCCACCCCTGATGAGGGTTGCTTCCAAGAAGCCGGAGCAGAAGGAGGAGGAGGAAGAGGAGTGGGGGTAAGGTTAGACAACCCCGCAACAGTTGATGGGTGGTACTGGGACATTGTATTTGTTATTTTTCTGAGACAAGGAACCAAAGGTTACTTCCCAGCCAGACCCCCAGATGTGGAATTCAGAAGAAGACTTCTCCTAAAATGGTTCCCAAGGTTGGAATTTATTGATCCCTTGCATCTTCAAACCCTGAGTGCAACTGTTCACCCTTTGACTGAGAGATAGAGAAATTAGAGTAAAGATTCTTCAAAAACCTATGATGATCCAATGTGATCCTCTGTCATGATCCCCCACATCTGGGTTGAGGGTGCGGTTTAAGTAACCTTCCCCTCAACCCTAACCTAGGTACAACTGCAAGCAAACATGAATAATGAAATACAACCCCTAAGTACAGATCCCTAGCCCAACTCTATCCTTCCAACCCCATCCTATGATCCACATCCCATACCCCATATCCATCTGTATTACCCGCCTGCCATTACATCCACCCAGTTTTTCCTTCTCATGAACCTGCCCTTGCGCTTCTCCCAACTTAGAGCCCCCCACGCATGTCTGCATCCACCCAATGCACCATTCCAGATATCCAAGATACATCCGTGCAACCCAATCCGTGCAATCCAATCCACCCCGCGTCTCCAGATTCTGAGCCCAATTTGACTGCTGCTGAGCCTGCAGCAGGGCTTACTGCGGCAAAGCGGCACCCATTTTTGAGCCCGCTGCTACTACTGAGTGCGCAGCGCGCATCCAATTCCAAATTGCATCTATAAAAGACCACCACAGCAGACAGATAAACATGGGGGCTCCAAGTAGGGCGCAGCAGAGGGGAGAAGGAAAAACCGGACGTACGTAACAGAAAAAGGGTTGGGAGGGATTGGGAAGTACGGGTAAAGGTTGGGCTAGGGTTCTGAATTTTGGGCATTCTTTCTTAATTTCATTTTTTGGCTTTCAGTTGCACTTGTAATTAGGTTAGGTTTGAGAGGGAGGACTTAAAAACTCACTCTCAACTCTGGGTTGTAGGGGATTATCTCATCATATCTGATCACCAAAGGATCAGGGAAGGATTGAAGGGCAGGAATATCCAACATCATTTTCTTTATTCATCTTTTTCTTATAACTATCTCTCTCTTTCTCAAAACCCATCAGCACTCAACCTCCTTACAGATGCTTGGACCAATAACTTCTGGACTTGAGGACAACTTAAGGGAGTATTGATCTCTTGTTTCCACACTGTACACAACCGTTTCAACGCGTGTATGGGGGTATACAACCCCCCAGGGGTTTCACCTGTCTGTAAAGGACCCCCTGGACCACATTATGGTTCCATCAACCCAAACTTGGGATCAAGGCATACTATTGGGGAATATTGGACCACACCTAGCAATCCTAAAGTGAAACCAAAGCAAAAATTCAAACAGAATCATTGCCTTTGAAGCTGTTAAATCATCCCTTTCCAAAAAATTACACTCTCAAATCACCAGCTGGGCAATGGAAAAGTAAATTTTGACTGCCTGTTGGTTAACTTGATCTTTCTCAACTCACAATTGAGCAAAATTTTTAGTTTTTCAATTGAAAGTTGGATTGACTATTGAAGTAACATTGAATTGTTGTGCATTATGAGAATAGTGGCAAGCCCTCCTTTTTGTGACATGGCTGCATTGAAGGACTACATTAATAGTGCCATTAAAAAATCTTTGGAAAAAAAGGATTTGGTTAATGAAACCTTGGAAGCCCCAATTTCATCCTCATCTAGGGTTACAATTGAGGAACAAAATAATTAACGCATGGACATAACCTCTGGTGGTGAGCAACATTTTATATTACTCTGGCCTTTGGCTGATTCAATTTGATGGAAACTGAAATATGACCATGTAACTATGGAAGATGCACTTGACTCACCTCCTGTGAGAGCTTTTCCTACTAGGTAAGAGGTCCAAAACTATTTTCAAACATTGGCAATGAAGCATGGTTATGCTTTGACTTTTTTCAAATCAAAGCGTGATAAATATGTTGATTTAGCCTGTGATAGACATGGTTCCTACTCTGGGAAATTTCTCACTGAAAGTTCAAAGCAAACTCACAAAATGAAGGTTGGGTCCAAGTGTTTAACCCGTGAAATTCACACAAAGTCAGCTTGTGGCAAATCTTGTACAGAAATGCTCAACATAACCATTGGCAATCTCCACATTCCTCAGTGCATCCTCAACTCAGGAGAATCTCTTGGGTGGCTTTAGTGAATTTGAAAGAAGGAATTAATGATGGTTTAAATAATATTCAACTGAAAAAAAATTGAGCAAGATTTATGGTGGCAAATATTTTTATAACCAAAAAATTCATAAAACTAAGTGCAAGGTTGCACTTGAAGAGCTGAGGGGAAAAAATGTTATGGAGGTCCTGCTCAAACAACTTGGTGATTCAGGTTGGGTTCATCAAGAAAAATTCAGTGGAGAGGGAAACTTGGAGGCCCTATTCTTTGAGCACCCCAAGGAATTAAAGCTTTGAAAAAAATCCCATCATATTGATATGTTGGATTGTACTTAGAAAAAAAAATAAGTACAACATCCCACTTTTGCATGTTGTAGGAATTACAGCCAACCAAAAAAATTTAACAAAAGCTGTTGTTTTTATAAAAAGAGAAATTTTTTATTTCTACAGTTGGTCTGTAAATGCACTAAAGGAGCTGGCTTATGATACTGAGAGACTTCTCAAATTCTTTGTGACAGACCGTAAAAAAGGCCTGCTTTGTGCTATAGAAAAAAGGTTTCCCTGAGTCAATAAGGCAGTTTTGTCAGTGGCACTTGTCTAAAAACATACAAGCAAACTGTAAAGTGCACTTTAAAAATGAATTTGATGGATGGAAAAGCTTTATGTCTCTGTGGTCCAAGTATGGGGCCTTGAAAACCAAGGAGGCGGCAGAGGTCAATGATGCGGAACTTAGAGTAAGGGCCAAATCACTGCTTCTTCTGTTAATATTCCAAGTTTTGGGTTGCTTAAATTATGACTTGAATGAAGTTTTTCTTGGCAGACCGTGAGGATGTGCTTGATTATATGGATAATAACATCTTCCATATCATCAAGATGTTTTTAACAGCTTGGACTTGCAAAAACCATGACTTTGGAATGAAAAACATGTCTTGGGTGGAAGGGGCCCATTCTACTCTCAAACAATTCCTTGTAAATTCTTCAGGAAACATGTTGGATGTTTGGAGGAACCTAGACAGAACAGTTTCCAATCAAATGCAATTTGATCAGGCTGCCCTTAACAACTCTCAAATTAAGATAGGAATAGTTGTTCCCACTGAACTGTTACCATTGGGATACAAGTTGTTTTTAGATGAAATTAAACTTGTTTTGGTACAATTAGAGAGGTTAAATCAGAAGCATGATGGGAAAGTGTGCACCAAGGCATACTTAAAGACCATGGGTTTGCCCTGTTCCCACCAGATAGGTGACCTACTAGCATAAATAGGATCCATTGTGCCTGGGGATGCTCATCCTCAGTGGAGGTTGGATAATGAACCTTGCAGTTCCAGTTCTATAAGTTGGTATAAGTTGGATTTTTTGATTGTTCATATAACTTTGTGATTAACTCTTCTTGATTGATGATTCCTACTTTAATAATGTTTAATACTTTTGAATTTTGAAAGGTCAATGTTGATGAAATGCTCAAAAATTCTCAGTTACATGATAAGCTCAATGCATTGATCTTGGGACATCCTGAACAGGATTATTGCAAGCTGTTGAAGTACTTGATTCAGAAAACCGCAAAATATCAATCAAAGCCAAGAATTGAACCTAAAATCTTGCAATCAAGAAGAGTCTGGAAAAGGTTGACAGATACCCGGTGTGGTGGTCTTTTATAGACGCAAGTTGGAATTGGCTGCGCGCTGTGCGCTCAGCAGTAGCGGCGGGCTCAACAGAGGCAGCGCGCTCAGAAATGGGTGCGGCTTTGCCGCAGTAAGCCATGCTGTATGCTCAGAAGCAGTCAAATTGGGCTCAGCATCTGGAGAAATGGGGTGGATTGGATTGGATCAGACGGATTGTGCAGAGTGCGTGTTGCAAGACGCGCCAATTGGATTGTGCAGATGTATCTTGGATATCTGGAAAGACGTGTTGGGCAGATGCAGACATGTGCGGGGGGCTCCAAGTTTGGCGCGGAGCAAGGGCCGTGTCATGAGAAGGACAAACCGGTGTGGAAACTTTAGAGGTTATCCCTCACAAAGTTGCCGCAGGTTCAGGAGTTCTTGGGTCGAAGCGTCTGTAAGGATTAGATAACGAGCGTAAAGAGAAGTTTTTGAGAGCCTGAAGAGGAGAAAAGGAGAGAAGAGGGGAGGGATTCTGTTTTCCTAAGTCCGCTCCCTTTTCCGCTCCCCGCCTCCTGATGATACGATGATAAGATGCCCCCCCTACAACCCAGAGTTGAGGGGAAAGGTATTTGAGCCCTCCCCCTCAACCCTAACCTAATTACAAGCACATGAACAACCCGACAACAATGAAGAAGGAAACCCTAGGCCCAAAACCCTATCCCATATCCTAACCTGTACCCTGTCCGTATCCTATTCCGCTTGCTTGCCTGCCATTACACGCATCTGGTTCGTCCCCCGCGGCGCGGCCCTCCGCCGCGCGCTTCTCAAAGTTCACCGCGATTGCCCGTATCCGCCCGACGCGCTGTCGTGAATTTCCTAGTCCCGTAGCCGGCCCGCGCTTGCGCGCGGCCGTCCACGGGTATAGCCCCGCGATCGCTCCGCCCTTTCCTTCCCTAACTAACCGCCCAAGAACCTGATCGGCCCGGCTCCATCACTGGGTTGGACACCCAAGCGGGTCGCGGCCCGCCTCCCCTAGTCAGACCCGGCCCGCAGCTGCGTGCTTCGCCCTGCTGCGCCTTCTGCTGAGCCCGCAGCGGCCACTGCTGAGAACGAGCGCACCCCAACTGCTGAGCCCAACCTACCAGATGCTGAGCGCGCAGGCCGCGACGCAGTTCCCGATCCGAGGCTATATATTGACACCACACCAGGTGGCCGTAATGGCAGGAGGGCAATACAGATGGATATGGGGTATGGGATATGGATCATGGGATGGCAAGAAAGGATAGGGTTTGGTCTAGGGCTCTGTACTTAGGGTTTGTATTTCATTATTCTTGCTTGCTTCTGGTTGTACTTAGGTTAGGGTTGAGGGGGAGATTACTTAAACTGCACCCTCAACCCAGATGTAGAGGGGATCATCACGGAGGATCACATTGGGTTGGAAGGCACTTTTACTCTCATCTCTCTTTATCCTCTACCTCTCTATCTCTTGGTTGTAGGGTGAACAGTCACAATCAGGTTTTGCAGACGCAAGGGATCAATAACTTCTGCACTTGGAAACCATTTTAGGAGAAGTCCTCTTCTGAATTCCACATCTGGTGGTCTGGCCAGGAAGTAACCTTTTTTTCCTTGTCTCTTGAAACTAACAAGCGCAATGTCCCAGTACCACCCATTAACAATTGCGGGGTTTTCTAACGTAACCCCCACTCCTCTTCCTCCTCCTCCTCTTGCTTTTTGGAAGAAACCCTCATCAGGGGTGGGATACGGTGTCTCTTGCTTTAACAATGGTGCTGATCATAAGCCTTTCTGCATCAGGCCGCGGGACTATCCACACATTTGGTTCAACCCTGAGGACGTTGAGCCATTCCTTGCGCAATACAAAGGAGTAGCCAATGCGGAAGGTGTGACAGGTTCAGATAATGCTCATCTTTTCATCCTCTTCATTGCGGACAAAGAGGAGCTTTGGGATGTGAAAGAGATGGAAGGGTACAAGGAAATTTATTGGCCAAAGATGAAGGCAGAAATCTTGGGGCAGTGAGGAAGGTGCAAACCTTGGTTTTGGGAAAGCAATTTTGAGTGAGCCACCGCAGAAGCAAGCCCAAATGGTGAAGTCCGGACACAGGCGCAATTGGGGGAGAATGTAGCAATGTTCAACCGGATCTATTGCTACCTGGAAAAGAACAAGGTGATATTGGGGCAGATGGGTGCAATGAAGAGGGTGTTTTTGGGAGGACTTGGTACCCAACTCCGCAGGCAAGTGCAGCGGCACTTGTACAACAAAAACTTGGTAAAGAGGTTATTGGATGGGGGTATTGCGCTGCTTCCGGACATCCTTATCATCTTTCAGGCGGTGGAAAGCAATTTGAACTTGGAGGAACTGATGAAGGACACAGCAAGTTCATTCCTTTTGGGTTCAAAGAAATCTGCTTCCCACACTCTGGCAGCACCAACGCAAGCTCCAGTTGCAGGCCCCTTGAAAACCAAACATGCTCTGGAAACACCACCAACAACAAGCCAGGAGATTTGCAAGATGACAGAATTGATGAAGGATTTACAGATCTTCCTGATTCAACTGTTTTCAGGGCCGCGCAATCCACCTCCTCACATTGGGGGACCTCTTCCGCCGTCAAAACCGCCCGTGCCGCGGCTATGCAATTATTGCGGGGACAGCAGGCATTGGCGGTTGGGGTGCAATAACATGACAAAGGACCTCAAGGCAGGATTGTTTTGGCCGGTGGGAATGGGATTCATGTTTCTGATGGGCAAGTGTATCTCCACAGAACCTGTGAATCCAACTTCCATGGGGCAAGTGCCTGCGCAAGGACATTAACCCGTGGTCACTGCTCAAGCTTCACTGGGGATTGTCACTGGCCCCGGGGTATGTAAATCACCACGCGGAAGCAGAAGTGAGGGTATTAGCAATGGAGGAGCTGGCGGCAGTGGAAAGGATGGATGTGGATGCCAAGGAACAGGTACCTCAGGCAGCTCCTAAGCCAATTGTGTGCATTCCAGAAAGTGGATGGACAGCTGGTGAATCCGGCAGGGAAGAAGAAGGCGGTGGAAATTGTGCGCAGAGTGATGGGGAATGAAACAAATATTCCCTTGACCTTGAATTAGTTGGCGGCGGTGTTGCCATTGGTAGTAGATGAGATGGTTCAAGCGCTGAAGGATTTTGGACACAATAGGATCCCTCCAATGGTGCAGCAGGTGAACTTGGCTTGGGATGAAGCCAAGCACGAGTTAACGGGGATAAAATTGGTTTCAACTCCACTGGCTTATTTTCCAATGAAGATTTCTGGAAGGAAGTTGTGGGTGCTGGTGGATAGTGGATCTATGGTGAGTCTCCTTTTGTCTAGATTGGTTGATGAATTGGGATTGGTTTGGCCAAAATGTGAAACGGGGCTTTGTGCGCTTAACGGCAGGGCATGTTGCGTGGATGGGGTTGTGGAGGAGGAAGAGGTTGAGGTTGCAAGGGTCTGTAAACCACTTTATTTTCTATTGGTTGATTGCAGGGAGGCTATTCTAGGACGGCCATTCATGTTTGGGTTCCAAGTGCAAATGACATTCAATCCTGGGGTGGGGATGGAAGCATTGATGGTAGAAGATTTTTCTGGCGGGCAATTCAAAACCACAATCTGTGATCAGGGGTTGGGGAAGGGGATGCGGGATTTGGCAAGAGAGGCCAAGGAGGACCTTGGCGCAGATTTGGTTTGCAAGGGTGGGTCAGAGAAGGATTTTGATTAGTTGGCCAAGGTTACCGCACGGAGAAAGCTCCAGCATTATGCAGGCGGTCAACTAGCAAGGAGCATGTTGGAAGTGGGGAAGAAGCATGGGACGCGCCGTTGCTGGAAGACTTAAGGCTGGTTCAGATAGCAAAGGGGATGATAACGCAGATCCTTTTTTCAAGGACAAGCCCGCACGCGGTTTGTGTTGGGCAGAGTGAACAATTGCAGACCACTGGTGAAAGCAGTCAAGCTGGGGGGGGGACAATGGATGAATAGGGGATATGATTGGATTTGATGAGGGGGTGCTCTAGCTGGTTCACAGCTGGAACAACTAGACACCCCAGAATGTTTTTTTTCTTATTTCCTTCTCTCTGGATTGGCTTTTGGGATTATTGCTGGCTAGGATATGAGTTTATTTTAGGTATGGGAATGGTGCAACGCTGTGTTTGCATAGGCAAGGACAAGAGCCGCATTCTGGAAACAAACGCATGAAAAATTTCCAACGGATGATTCAAGGAATTAGGAAAGCGTGTGGAGTGAAACAAATGTGGGTCAAAGAGCAAGGCAGGGGCTTGGAATGGGTTGGCGCTTAAAAAAAAAAATCTCTTTAAGTTTTTCTTTGGTTATCTTATAGATGGAAGGTATTGATGGGTTTGGGCGGATACTTTTTCTCTTTCCCTTTCTCAAGGATTTGCGCGCGCGGCTGTTTTCATTTTTACTCTCTCTGTTCTGTTGATTGGTACGGGAAACTGTGTGGCAGTTTTTCTGTGGTGGTCCAGGTACCTTTAGCAGATACTCTCAGTGGCGCGGATTTTTTTCACTCTCAGCAGATACTCTCAGTGGCGCATATTCTTCTCACTCTTGTGGATGGCTCTCAAAGCGCGGATCTTGCACACTGTTCTTATTTCTCTCAAGATTCTCACAAGTTCAAAGGCTTCTTAGAATGGCTCTGCAAAAGTCCTTTTCTTTGCAAAGAGGCGCGCAAACAAGAAGGAAGAAATAGGAAGAAATTGGGGGCAATCCACCTACGTTGTCCAAGTCCTCATCACTTCCTCCGCATCCGCACAAGCCACCGTGGCTAGGGATTGGAAGGCTTCCAAAACCTTGCTTTGCGCATTGGTGGTGTGCACCTGGGGGATGGGTAAAAAAAACGGGAGTAGCTTGTCTGCGTTGTTTACCATTGTGTCAAACCTTTCCAAGGGAAGTTCTGGAATCAAGGGGATCTCCAGGATTTTGGGAGTGGTGGCTGGAGGGGTTGCAGCAGCCGCCGGATTTGGCAAGAGAGGAGGAGGTGGATGCAGTGGCGGTGGAGGAGGAGCAGGATCAGGAGAACGCAGTGGTGGTGGGGAAGGCGTGGCCAGACAGTTGAAGATTCTTGGGTCTGTTGCTGGTATATTCATTTGTATCCACGCGGCCCACTTGTGGGCAGTGTTCCAATAAGCCGCAAAGTCCAAGAAGTCCTGGCGCAGTGGTGGTCCAGCCCAATGGAATGGTGACCCCAAGTCATGGATGTTGCTCAACAGAGGTTTTGGAGGGGCGTGTTGCAGTTGGTTGCAAGTTGAGCCAGGCGGGGTCCACTCATTGGTTGAAACCACAAAGGAGTCGTGCCGTGTCCTCTTGCGCAGGCAACCTTGAAGGTGGTTGCAAGGCATTCCATCCAATAGGGAGCAGCCGCGGTGTCTGGCTCAGCACAGAACACAGGCACGCCGGCCTGGAAGGATACGGCAAGAGAGGCCTTTCCGGCTGCAATATGTGCAGGACATGTTTGGATGAAGGTGGGGTGGATGGGGTGTTTTTTCTTCAGTGTGATGAAATGGTGCAAAGGGGAAGGTGGGATAACTATGGTATAGTGGTGGATCTCTGGGGAAAGAACTCAAGTTGGGGGGGATGTGGTGGTCTTTTGTAGAAGCAAGTCGGAATTGGCTGCACGCTGGGCGCTCATCAATGGGTGCGGCTTTGCTGCAGTAAGCCATTCTGCCGGCTCAGCAGCAGTCAAATTGGGCTAAGCATCTGGAGACGCCGGGTGGATTAGATTGGATTGGAGGGATTGCGCAGAGCGCGCAGATGTATCTTGGATATCTGGAAAGGCGCGTTGGGCGGATGCAGAAATGCGCAGGGGGCTCTGAGTTGGGCGCGGTGCAAGGGCCACGTCATGAGAAGGACAAACCGGGTGGGCATAATGGCAGGGTGGCAGTACAGATGGATATGGGGTATGGGATATGGATCATGGGATGGGAAGGAAGGATAGGGTTGGGGCTAGGGTTCTGTACTTAGGGGTTGTATTTCATTATTCTTGCTTGCTTCTGGCTGTACTTAGGTTAGGGTTGAGGGGGAGGTTACTTAAACTGCACCCTCAACCCAGATGTGGAGGGCATCATCACGGAGGATCACATTGGGTTGGAAGGCACTTTTACTCTCATCTCTCTTTATTCTCTACCTCTCTATCTCTTGGTTGAAGGGTGAACAGTCACACTTAGGTTTTACAGATGCAAGGGATCAATAACTTCCAAAATTGGGAACCATTTCAGGAGAAGTCCTCTTCTGAATTCCACACTGGAGAGATCCTTCTCAATTTGAACATGTTGAAAAGGAACTTAAGCAGGAAAAGAGAATTAGAAGGGCACCAAAGAAGAAAAGACAACATATTGTAAGTCTTTTCTTTTGTGAAGTGTTCATTTTTTGGGTTTAATGAACTGATGATGAAATGATGATAATTGTTAGTCAAAGTATGCAGAATCAGAATCTGAATTTCATAGCTCAGAGGAAGGGACTGAAAGTGAATTGGCTTAACTTCATTTGGAATTGGAATCCTCTTCAGAGGAAGAAGACATGCAGGAAGCATCAACCAGAAGCTCATCTTTGGTGAGTCTTAATGAGATTAATTAATGTTATTGGAATTTTGGCTGAGTTAGTTTTTATTATAGGAACCCAAAGTGAAATACCTCAATCAAATACCTGAGAAATTACATCAGCTCTTGGGTGAGTCTTTGGATCCAATTGGTGATGTGAATTGTGGATTTAGAGTCATTGCTAAATTGCTTGGGTGTGATGAAGAGGGTTCGTTTAAATTGAGAAAGGAAAGGAATGAAAAATTGGAGAAACATAAAGCATGCTACATTAAGATGCTTGGTGGAGCAAAAGAGGTAGAAAAGATTAGATAAAGACTTCATGTTAAAGACACCAATGAAAAGATTCCCTTTCCAAAGTGGTGGGCTAAGTTAGATATGGGTCAAATGAT
Organism: Puccinia polysora; assembly: GCA_025617555.3. NCBI lineage: Eukaryota > Fungi > Basidiomycota > Pucciniomycetes > Pucciniales > Pucciniaceae > Puccinia > Puccinia polysora. The sequence goes on along the minus strand of CM062621.1, from coordinate 16,420,534 downwards.
AGCAGAAACATATGCCAGACCTATATGTTTCATTTCATTGGAGTCATGTTGTACTTATACTCCAATCAAAAAAGGTGTTACAGATCAATCACAGCCTGTTTATATTTTGTTTTTAAACAATAACCACTGGTTTCTATTATTACTTGAGGGAGAAATGATTCCAATCCCGCCCATTGTAGCAAAACCCTCTGCTTTCATTTCAAAGAAAGGTTCTGGTTGGGTTGAACATCTCAAAGATCAACTGTACATGTATTCTAGATTATAGAATTCAATTATAGAGATCATTTTATCATTGGGTTTCCATATAACTTGTAATTTTAATGCAGCTAACTTGTACTTCTAATCATATAAAGGGCTATCAAATTTTAAACATCATTATGTTGAGTGTTTTGAGTTAACCTCATTATTTTAAATGTTTTAAATGAAAATCAATAGGTAGTCATTTCAACTTGTGTTGGGCTGATCCCATCATGAGGAGTATTTTTACTTCTTGTGATGGGATCAGCTCAACACAAGTTGAACTTGTCTTTTTTTTTGGGTGTTTTTAATTTAGGGCTTGACAAAAAATACCTTGCATTTTTTGACACTTTTAATTTAGGGCTAGTCAAGCTGAACTTGTATTTTTTGGTGTTTTTACTTTAGGGCTAGTCAAGTTGAACTTGTATTTTTTGGCACTTAAACTTTAGGGTTGCTCCATAGACTCTTTCATTGTTTATTTTTTGTCTCAGTTTTTTTGTTTTTTGTTTTTTATTTATTTTTAATTTAATTTTATTCTTTATTTCCATTTTTAACCAAAAAATCAACATTTTTTGATTTTTTGGTTGATTTCTGTTTTTTTTTTGCATTTTTATTTAGTTTTTATTTTTATTTTTTTGGCCCACAACACTTGTAGTTGTGTGGCATGCTACACAACTACATTTGAGTTGTGTACAGCCCCACACAACTTGAGTCTAGTTGGGTGTGTTGCCATACAACACCAAACCATTGTGTGGGGGCCGCACAACCACAGTCAAGTTGTGCGGCGGCTACACAACTTGAATGTAGTTGTTCAGCATGCAACATGAATCATTTGAGTTGTGTACACAACTCAATTATCATCACCCATTTTCTTTTTATGTTTGTGCCTCTCCCCTGCCCCCCTCTATTGACAGCTTTGCACCCCCTGCCTAGCTGCAAACCCGCACTGCTGTGGACCCTTTCTTGTTTTTATCTTGCACCCCTGGCCTGCAGGGAGTTCTTGTACTCATTGTGTGATATTCTTGGTGTGCAATGCAACATGCAATACTGCACTTTAAAAATAAAATAAAAAAATAAAAAAGGATCCACAAATTTATGAATCCTTGTGAAGGATTTTGTTCAGTGGACAACTATTGAGCCCTATCAAGCCCACAATGGTGGCCCGATCGGGTAAATTCTTGCGGCTAGCCTCCCATTTTTACCCCCCAAGGTAAGAATGCCCTAAGGGCATCCTTACCGCGGGAGGTAAAAGTGGGGAGGCAAACCATAAAATTAAGGTTTGCGCAGCAGTTTTTGCCTCCCCAAACTGCTGCGTCAACACCGCAGGGAGGTATCCGTGTGTGATTCCTGCCACCCGGACCGAACAATCGAGCGGTTGGGGGGGGGGGGGGGGGGAGGTGGACATGAAGATGTCCGGTGGGATTCGCGCGTATTGCAGATGGATGTTATTGGACATCAAGGATATCACGGGAACTAGAGAGTTGCTAGATGTGGCAACCCAAGACCCTCATTTACCTCCCGAGGTAAAATTACACCGCGGATAGCACCCGCGGCACAGGTGATTTTTGGGCGGTCGGGAGGTAAATCTGGTTTAGCTTCGCCGTTTACCTCCCGCGGTAAGGATGCCCTAACAGCCGCATCAGAAGCCATGGGTAGTCGCAGTCGGAAGACAATGGAGGCTTTCAGTTCGCTCGCAGCGATGTAGTCCCAGAATCAAATCGCCTTGATATGATCATGACCATTGCTTTTCAGACGTAGATGACCCGTTTGAGATTCCAAACACAAAGAATGCGACCTCCGTCAAGATCGTCACCTTAGTTATCGCCTGTTATCGATACGAGTCTTCATCCCTTTTACTTGTGCCCTTTCTCACTTTCATGAGTCTGTTCCGGTGTTTGTTGTTGATAACCGTCCCCAGTGGCATATTCCCGCTCCCCAGGCTAGTTTTTTTGTGGCGTTGATCTGATTCGTCCTCATTATTCAAGCACATCATTTCATCCCCATTGTCGAAGTTGCAACTCTCACGAGTCCCCCCATGTGGGGGGAGTGTGGCGCCTAAAGGGGCGGCCAATCGGTGGGTGAGGTTCAAGGGGATCCGCCGATTCGCGGCAGGGGGGGCCGGGTAATCCGAACCCAAGTTTACCGGTCTCTCAGACCCAGGCCGGGGGCGTGGCGTTGCAACGAGACCTGCGAAAGTACATACATTCCTATAGAGAAGCCAACGTCTCATCTTGGAGTCTGATGATTGCCCACCGGTTGGCGCGCAGATGCCGGTAAACGGGTTGGTAACCGTTGGTGGTTGAGATGTGTGCGAATCGGGGTAGAAACTCGACATCAGGTCGTTCGTTTCGGTGAGCGAGTGAGCATCGATCATCAATATTTATTCGACCTTTGTGCTCCATGAGGGGACCCTGCCTCACGGCCCATGAGTTTAATGACTCGTCATCCTTCTCATCTTTATTTTGTCCTTCATTACCTCCTAGGGGTGCGAGCCAACAATTCGAGCGCCGAAGCTGGCTAGCTTGTGGGCGCGCCAGTTTATATGACGTAGGTGTGTATGTAAAAATACGTGCTGATATCATGTATACATTCTTGTACGAACTCCTTGGTGTGTGAATGAGTCTGGCTGTAAGCGCGTGTTGATGCCACCAAAATCGACAAAGGCGTGCATGGTTTTGTTCTGGTTCCCACCGCGTGCCATGTCGCGCTTTCTTGTATAATTTGAGTGATGAACGACCGAGTACTGATAGGGGGTTGCTGGTGGATCCAGAAATGGGCGGCCCTGGTGAGTTTGCTTTTGTTTTTGCCAGGGTGGTCTGGGGATCGAATCGAATAAAATCCCGCCTGGGTGGGTGCCTGGGTGCAGCACGATAGGGCCCTCTAGTGCCCTGTCTGGTCGCCCGCTCCGTCCTCATCCGGTCTCCGAGCCACCCAGAAGCCCCCTCGTCCGCTCGCCGCCTGCTCCCTGCCAACGCAGCGCCGGGCCTCCTCAGCCCATTAAATTTATTATTTAATTCCTTAAATTATTTCCAACCTCCGCTGAGCCCACCACACCCCCGACCAGCAACCCACCCCTGAGCTATTGACCATCACCATCCTAGTCGCCATCACGCTTCATCTTCCTCATCGAGCTACTCAACAACATCCCTCGAAACTCATCCATGGCTCCCGAAACCACCGGCTCGGATCATCCAGACCAAACCGAGGTCGTTGCTTTCGATCTTCATCTCGAACGCGAGGATCAACTCAAGCAAGCCTATGGTCCTGATCAATTCGACCAAGTCTTAAAGTTCGATGAAGACTTACTCAAGGCCGAATGGGAGGCCTGTCAGTTCATCCTTGTCTTCATCACCCCCTTTTGTCTTCAGATCGCGCCACTGTCATCAAATCGTGTACTCATAATACCCCCCCCCCCCTCCCCCCTTTCCCTCGATCGCGTCTTCGAACCGACATCCTCCCGTCGCGCCACTCGCGATCGGTTGCTGCCGATCCATCCTTTCTATCTCCCTGCTGACCGTGCCCATGATCTCTCTCATTCAGATAACCACAAGGTAAAACTACTCGAGCCGATTTACAAGAAACGTAGTGAATTCGTCAAGAAGATCCCTGGCTTTTGGCTCAAAGCTGTTCGTGACTCATCTTGACTCGCCCTCTTCAACTCGGACATCATACTGCCATTAGTATCGAGTCGCTAACTTCTACTTCTGTGGATCACCCATCGATCAATCGCCGGTCATTCCATCTGGTCAATGATCAGCTAACCAATGATCCCCATTGCAATACGCACGTCGATGCCATCGATCGGGATGCCTTGGCACACCTGGAGGACCTCACACTCGAGCATGATCCTGCAGACGCTCGGAACGTCACCTTTCACTTTGTTCGTCTCGACCCCCCCAACTGGTTTTCTTTGCGCTTCCGAAGCCCCTCTCCGACCCTCGAAGCGTTCCCTCCCCTCTCTGACTCATCTTCACGATCCCCTCCGTTTTCCTAGCACTTTGCCAAGGCAAACCCATACTTCTCGGACCGTACCTTATCCAAGAAATTCTTCGTAGACCCGGAGAGTAAGACTGAGGCCGTCAATGGATCCGGTTCCAAACCGCATCCATTACTTGCTGAGATGAACAAGAAGTACGATCTTGATCATCCAGTTAAGTCGACTCCAGTTCAGATCAACTGGACCTCCGACGAGCATAACTTGGTCGCCAAAAAGCCCTCCCTAACGATTGAATCGATCGAGAATGAGGATGAGGATGTCGATTATAATGATGCCTTTGGAAGTTTTTTTAACTTCTTCTCGTTCGAAGAGGATCGATTCGAATTACACTCTAATCTCCTGGAACTTCATTCCAAAGCACTCGAGTAAGCCAAATCTAACTCCCCCACCTTCTTGTCCTCATCATGTTACTTTCCAAATCAAATTCTCACTTGTCATGTTAATGACTGATTCCTCTTCAATTATCCTTGCTCCTGAAGTTTGTACGCCGGAGTAATCGAAGCAAGCAATGATGATTTTGGGATAAGCGATGACGAGGAAGATGAAGAGGATGATGATCCCAATCAGGTCGTCGATCTAGAATCTGACTCGAACGATGAACCCAAAAAGAAAAAGGCTAAAGTTGCCGCTGCCTAACAGCTTCAAAAAAAGAGGGGAATTTGTCATATACCTTATACCATCTTTTTGTCACCGCTAAGGTCATACCAATTACGCCATCTTTCTCTCTCGATTTTCCTTTGATTGTCACTTTGCCTATATAGATTTGGTTTTTGACAAAACATGGGAAAAACAAAATGGATGGCTTGTTCTCCGACTGCAAGCTAAACACTCCCGCCGCCTTATCCTTTCTCTTTCTGGCCCATGGATTCACCACTCCTGTTAATACATCCAACGTACCGGGGTTGGAGTCATCATGATCGATCTGCTAAAATCGCTATCCTTCCGTCGCCGGATTTACCTTGAGAACTTCCCGCCCCTGTATCTAGTGAGGTCCAACTTGATCATGGATTGCAAACTTTTTGTGCCGCTCAAAGGAAAGCAAACATTGTGTTAAAGGTTCAATCCTTGATTTGTTTTGTATACCTATCACTTTCATCTTGGAAAAGAACCAGCGACTGTTGGCTGTACAAACTGCCTTGGACACCTCCATTTCTTGATAAAAACCTTAGCAAGGCGGCTGTGGGGGGGGGGCGGTACTCACGCTACTCGATCGAGTACGGAGGGTGATCAAACAAAGTCAACTTGGCTGGAATCAAGAATATGTGAATTGTCGGCTAGGAGGTGGAAATAGACAAGTCCTCATGATCAGGCATGCCAACTGGGGGAGGGGTGGGGAAGGGTGGGTTGAAAGTGAAAACTAATCAAGGGGGGGGGGGGAGAGGGAACTTTGTACTGATGAATTCAAATCTTAAAAACATGCATGACTCTGAATTTTTTTTTTTTTTTTTTTTTTTTTTTTTTAAAAAAAAAGAAACAACATTCAGGAGTAAATGGAGGGTTAAAAAGTGATATCCAAGGGCCCTAATAAGGGGCTTGAGAATTCAAGTAAGGGAAGTTGTGAGACTAAGGATGAGGTAAACTTGATCTGAGTAACTTGCCAGTTGTGGGTTCTGTTTTGAAGAAATCATCATGGATCTCAATGTCCTGTCATTCTCAATCTGGCTTTTGGGAGAATTTTATTCAGTGTCTTCCTTCTCATAGCTGTGGGAACTACACCTATAAATATAAAAAGATTGTAAAAACCTCACATGCCTCACCTGGCATCAAGGTCCTTGGGTTAGTATACACTAATTGATGTTGTTGTGTAGGCAACTCTTGCATCCAGTTCAGTCCTCTTTTTTTTTGGTCTCCTTGTTTTTCCAGCCACTTCTTTTTTTCTCTGTTTGCTTTTTTTTCAGTCATTTTTTTTCTCTGTATGCTTTTTTTTTTCTGCCTGCTTTTTTTTTTCCAGTCTGCTTTTTTCAAAAACAATTCACACACAAACTAATGTGTGTAGATAGATTTTAAGGTTCAATACTTTTCACCTACCTCTTTGTATGTATTTAGGGTTGTGTGATTTATGTACATATGTAAGGTTTGTGTTTATTCCTTTGTAATACTTTTCAGCTACCTCTTTGCATCCATTTGGGTTTGTGTGATGTATGTACATATGTGAGGTTTGTGTTCATTCCTTTTAGATACTTTTCAACTACCTCTTTCACCATGAAAAAAATGGTGGCACCTGCCAGCAGGTGTAGCACTTGAAACTTGAGCTGGACTTGTTTTGAGCTTGAGTAAGAACCTGAGAAAACTTGTTAGTATCATTTCTTCAGTATTCCAAGAATTTCTAGTGCATGCATGGAATACAGAAGATTTGGAATTTTTGAGAATTTTGATTTTATGTAACATCAGAGAGCAGTCAAGTAATAGGCTGTCAAACTTGAAAGACTGGTATTTCCACAAATAAACACTACCCTGATTTGAAAAGTTCAGATATTGATTCTTTCTTATTTCTTTTCCTATTGAGTTGTTACAACATGTTTTCTGCTTGTTTTTATTTTTATTTTGAATTACTGATTGGATTTAATTTCATTTTTTGCAAAGATCCAGATTAGTTGGTGATTTCTTTTTTATCTTTATGCAAAATTGAATAAATATTGTTTCAATGGAGAAAATTTGATCCCCAATTCCAATTTTTACTGAACATTCAATAATCTGTTGAATGTGGTGTTGAATACTTTATGCTTCCTTTTATGTTGAATGTTGTTTCCTTCTGTCTATCTACTTTTCTTTTCACATGACTGTTCCAACAAATTGTACCAAGCTGGGTGCCAACACTCCAGATTTGGAGTGGCCAGCTCTAGATTAAATCAAGACCCTGGACAACTAACTCCCTGTCCTTGGATTCACCAACCACCAGCCCACCATCTTCAAACATCAAACATCTCAACACACAGCCCATCAAGACCACCTGCAACCAGCTCAAAAAAAGTAAGGAAAAATCAAAACTCTTTGGTTGTGACTCTAACTAACCAATCTCACTAGTTTGTCCAAGGAACTCCTCTGGTTTTCTTCCCCAGCCTTTTTTGCTGGTTGATCCCAACTTGTCTCCAATAATACTTCTGTTTGTATTGTTTCTTTTGGCTTTATTTTCTCGGAAATGTTGTGTCCTGTTTTCCATTTCATAATTCCTTTCTCATTGAAATACAGTCTGTTCCTTGTTTCCATACCAAACCTATTTGTAACACAGGTGAAAGCCAAAAAAAGCTATGCCCGCAATTGGATCCTTATCAATGCCAGGACCAGGGGGAGACCCCATGAATTTAAAATTTCAAGCCCTGAAAGTACTTATTGAGTCCACACCACTGCTGAACAAAGAAAACTACAGCATGTGGTGGAAGAAAATGGAAAAAATGTTCAAACTCAGGGGTATTTTTCACAACATGAACTCATTGGATGAGTGGCTTATACTAGAAAATGATACAAACCAAGAAATGGTGGCCTACCTAATTGCTAAACTCAATACAAACACCTACAACAACATTATCAATGATTGCAACAAAGACAATGCCAAACTTATCTGGCTAACAAATTAATGTCACTTTGCCTCAGCCCAATCAGCAAACAGGGCCCACGTTTTCAACAGCTTTCTCCATCTCACAATGATGTCAAACATTGAAGCGTTTGTGAAAACCATCAAAACTTTCTTGAAGAAGTTAACAGAAGTCAGAATAAAGCTTCCCTCCAACATTATTGCTTATCTGGTTCACTTCAAATTTCCCCCCTTGATGCAGAAAATGAAAACTCAAAAAATGAACTTGACTATGGAAATGAAGATTGAAACTGTTTTTGACCACCTTAATCAACACAAAAATGAAATCAGCACTCAAGAAACACCAAACAAACCAGTTAATGTAGTTCTGTACAACGGACCTAGATGCAAAAATGGGAAACACATTATTCTGCCATGACCTCCCATCCCGCCAAAAGCTTTTGGGTAAAATTTCTGGAACTTAAACCACCCAATACTCACAATTGAGGTAATAAGAGTAAAAAGGAAGCCATGGAAAAAGCTCACTACTACAAATTCTCCTTTTTTTGTGGACTAAACTCATCCTGTCAAGAAAAGCTGACTCCAAGATGTTTCATACTTGACTCTGGTTGCTCCATTCATATGATAACTGACAAGAATCAATTCAAGTCCATCTCCAACCCCAATGGAGAAGGAAAGATCCAAACAGGAAAAAAAAAATGACAAAATGAAGATCAAGGGAATTGGTAACACAATAATCCCTTTTGAGCACTTCAACATCAATCTCAGCAATTCTGCGTGGGTCCCCAATTCAACCGTCAATCTTGTATCTCTTGGAGCAATGGTAGAAAAGGGAGTGAACTTGACTATCAATTCAACTTTCTTGCCCTGCACTTTCTTTGTACACATAGGCAATAAAGACATCATCTCTGGAAGAATCCTCAACAATCTTTTTGTCATAAACATGAACAAGGAATACAACAACTGTTTCTACTCCAGTAATAAACTATACAAAAATACACAGAATCCTTGGGCAGGCCAGTCTCAGAAAAATGGAGAAATACCTGAATAAGACAATCCCATCCAAGGACAAGAAAAATTTTGAATTTCTCAACTGCAAAAAGGCAAGAATTACCAAGTCAACCTTCTCTCAAGTCCAAAAAACCGCCTGAAAAATCCTAGACCAAAATCATGTGGACTTAATGGGTCCCCTCAATCCTACAGCTAAAGGCAGGTAAATATTCATCCTCAATCTTATCAACTCCTAGTCTGGATATGTTGCATGCTTCCCAATCAAGACCAAGGACAAAGTTGCAAGAACCCTTATTGTTATGTTAGAGAATGATCACAGGAAGCACCAGAGGTATCCCTTGGAAGTTTGTTCAGATGGTGGAGGTGAGTTTGTCAGCTACAAATTGACTGCCTATTTAAAAGAAAAACATATAAATCAAATTGTTTTGGAACCTTACCATTCCCAACATAATGTTGAAGTAGAAAGAGAAAATCAAACTTTCATGGAATTGACTTGGGAAATAATCTCAGAAATTAAAATACCAAAGTTGTACTGGCATGAGGTTGTTTTCAGCTGCTGCATGCTGCTTCACCAAATTCCAAAGGAGAAAGGTAGTAAATCCCCTTGGGCGTTGATACAAGGCAGAGAGATTCCAGAAAACTATTTGAAGCCCATTGGCTCCAATCTCACCTGCTGACTCAATGTCACACAAATTAAATCCAAACTGTACAAAAAAGGGGAGTCCAGAACTCTCATAAGCTTCAATCCTGCTCTCCTTTTGTACAAGGTGCTCACTTCTTCCAGCAAGATTCTCAGTACAAAGCACGTTATCTTCACAAAATCTGCTGCTGCAGATGCAAATTTCCAAGAGGGATTGATTGACCACAACCTACCATCCAAGCCCATCAACCATATGACACCAACAATACCTGACTTTTCCAAAACTCAATCCCAAGGCTCTGTCAGTAACTCCACAACCAAGTTGATAAAAGAAGAAGAGGTTTCTGATTCTTCTAGAAACTTGGACAAGGATGTAAAAGTTTCCACAAGTCTCAGGCCTAACTTAAGGAACATAGACACGATAAAAAAACCCAATTAACACAGCTATCATTCTGAGAACCTTCCAAAGTTGATAGAAGAAGCCCTAATGATCCCTGTGTGGAATGAATCCACTATGAAAAAAATTCAAAACCATTGAAGAAAAAAATTTCTGGGAGGAATTCAACAAGAAACTAGTAATAAACCCCTTGAAGACCATGGAAGTGTTGAAAGTGAATCATAAAACCCATGCTGAACAACTGATCTACAAGAATCAATTATGAGTTCAAGGATTCAACCAGAAGTATGGCCTGTATTGCTTCAAAACATGTTCCCCTACCGGGAGAGTTGCCTCTCTCTGAGCACTCCTCACATTTGCTGCTGACAAGAGACTCAATCTTCTTCAACTTGAATTCAAGGGAGCCTTCTTGCATTCCAAGCTAGACAAAGATGTCTTTATTGTGAACCCTCCCAGATCAGGTCAAAGAAGAAAATACCTCAAGTTAAGAAAATCCCCACAAAAATTGTACAAAACTCTAAAGTCCTGGATCAATCATCAAAGGTATGCCAAATCCGCCTGTGATCTGTGTCTCTTTCTGAGTGAAGAATACACCTTGGCTATCTTTTTCCCTGTGGATGACTTAATAGTTGCTGGAAATACAAAAGAATTCAAGAAGAAATTTCTTGATTGCTTCAAGAACTCCTGAGCACATCCACCCAATACACTAATAGGAATGAAGGTAACCAGGGACAATGATCTCATATAACTCAGCCTACCTCTCCACATCAAAGGGGCCTGGCCTCCATGAATTTGAACAACTGTAAACCAGCCTCCACTCCCAGGACCATGGACTCCATCTTTCTCCAGAATTGACAGAAGATCACCGAAGATTTCTGGATCTAAATGTGAATTACCAATCCCCAATTGGCGGTCTCAATCTCATTGCAGGCCTTGCTAGACCCAAAATCAGTTATGCTGTTTCCAGACTAGCCAGGTTTTACAAGAAACCTGGATACTCACATTGGATGGAAATAGTCCATGTATGGCAATATCTGTCAGCTACCAAAAACATATCCCTGACTCTTGGTCCTCACTCCATATCTAACAGGCTAATTTTTTACAGTGATGCCACCTGGGGGGATAATCCTGAAAACAGGATCTCCCAGAGAGGTTTTGCCTGCTTGTTCAAAGGCAGCCCTCTATAGTGGACAAGCCATTGACAGAAAAACATCACCCCACTCAACTACAGGGTCAGATTATGTTGCCCTGTCTAGCTGCCACCTGGAGGGCAAATGGCTTCATCAGCTATTGTCTGAAATATATTGGGAAAAATTAAACTGCCTGCTTCATCTCATTGATAATAAGGGCCTCAACAATAAGATAAAAAAATTTTGAACTAACACTAAGGAAAAACACATTGACATCAAAATGAAGAGCCTCCGTGATGATTACAAAACAAGTTGATCAATGTAATGCTTATACACTCTCAGTCCATGGCTGCCAATGCTTTAACCAAGGCAGCTAACAAGATTTCAAACTGCAGATTGATAAATTCCTTTTACTCCCCTTTTCACTGACCTCTGAATCAAGAGGGGGTGTTGAATGTGTTGTTGAATAATTTATGCTTCCTTTTATGTTGAATGTTGTTTCCTTCTGTCTATCTACCTTTCTTTTCACATGACTGTTCCAACACATTATACCAAGCTGGGTGCCAACACTCCAGATTTGGAGTGGTCAGCTCTACA